>MNCI01001542.1:0-30590 GCA_015680685.1 Gnetum montanum
TTTGTCTAACGTACTTGAATTCTTTGGTAGAATCTTTCAGGTTTTAGTGCTTAACTTTCATAAACCAATAATCACCTATGGGATCCATGAACTCCTTGAGTTAAGCTTATGCAAGGGTAAACAGGGTGTGTACCTACTATGGGAAGGACCCACTTGCATATCTCTTGGTTAAGTTCATTAAGCATCTTATCCTTAGGCATTTTTATAATCAAAATCTTTCGTGCACCCATCTTCTACATCTGATCATGTGCTCCTTTAAGTATTTTCATCAATTCGCACATTCTCCATCAAATTTTGAATTTTTGAGCTTTCAAAGACCCTCTTCAATGATTTCATCATATTCTTGGCTTTTTTAGGACTTCGTAGATACAAAATTCATTCAAAAATTCCTTGTATTTTTTGAAATATTCTAATTTGAAATTTTCAGTTATGGACCTTGTAAATGAAGCCCCATCAATAGAGCCCATGCATATATGTGGCCCCATATACATGGCCCTATTGATGCAGTGCAAAAATCCTATATATATGCATGATTCCCTTTGAAATTTTCACATTTTCTCTCAAACATCCAGGGACTTTTTGTAGTTTTTAAAGCTCATAACTTCCTAACCATTTGTCAGAATCACTCTGTTCTTTGACCCTGTAGCTCCAAAAAGTAAGCACTTAGTCATGGAGGCCACAAATGTGCTATTTTTGACAAAAATAATTTTGACATTTTTCTAACTCCCATAAAGGTTTAACTAAGGAATCAACATTAAAACACCAAATTACGAGAGTTGAACCCTTCCAATGACCTTTAGTGATTCTTACAATAAAATATTAATTAGTAAAATAATCAATCTGCCATGGTTCAACCATAGCCAAGTGTAACTAATTAACGAGGTAAGGTATCTAGATATTCTAAGTTACACATTATTTACTAATCCACGGATGTGTTACGACTGTAGATGGCACCAAGAGGTAAACACACACAAGAAGGAGGACCATCTCAACCAAGGGAAAAATGGCCAAGAATGGGAAGGGACCAAGAACAAGCCCATGAAGAACTGATCGCAATCCATGCTATGGGACCTCTTAAGGAGGAGGCCAAAGTGGAGTCTGCTTGTTAGATTTCAGAACAAGTGGTAGCAACAGAACATTCCCACTGGGATGTGGCACTAGCTCAACAAGCAAGCCTTGAGGTGACCTTGATGAAAGCTTGCCTAAACCAAACCAGATCAAGGGAGGTCTATAAAATAGTGCTCTAAGACTTGAACTTTGGCTCTTTCTTGGAGTAAGCACCTAAAGAGGTACAAGACCAACTAAAAACCTCTCCCATGTGGCTAATTATCACTACCACTAGGAAGTGGTATATGAAAGAGACATTCCTATTTGAGAGCAATAGGAAGGCTAATTACATGGTCAAGCTCAAGGACACTTCAATGTCCTACTTGGTGCAAGCCATTGCAAAGGCACTTGGGTTGCCTAAAATTGAGATGAGTCTCACTGAGATTCTGATGCAAGTGGATCCCACAATTAAAAAGGAATTGATTCAATTGTGTTATGGAATCTATTGTAAGGTATACAACATGCTCACACTGGTAGAAAGAATCTATTACAAGATTACATCCTTTTATCTAAATTCCACGATGAGGCCCCAACAAGATCACTCCTTCATGAAACAAAAAATGAAGAAGTTCCTTCATTTGAACAAGTCATGATAAGTAACCCCAACCCACATAACACTTGCTACTATAGCATTAGCAACATTCTAAACACCACACAACAACAAACTAGGAATAATCTTTATACTCCTCTAAACAAAAGAGTTCCTAGTCAAAAAAATACAAATAGCCAAACCAAGCCATCCTAAGTAAATGCCCCACAATGACCAAACTCCCCTAGAAGAGCCCCACCTCAACTGAAAGCCAAAGATGTACCTAAGACGTATGATCTGGTTGAGGATTTGAAAAGAGTCAAAGCTAACATTTCAATGTATGACCTTCAACAGTTTAACAAGATGAAAGATGTGATTCAAGAGATAGCTCATAGACCAGAAACCCATAAAGGAAAATCTCCAACCCCTGAAAGGCAAGTTCACTTCATAGAAAGTCCTAATGCATTATCAGTATAGAACGCTAAAAATTCCATACCAAGCAAGAAAGATCAACCTCCTTTCATAACAACTTTGATCATTTTAGGAAAGAATGTCCATAATTGTTTGATGGATTCCAATGCAACTATTACTGTCATGCCTCTTAAGGTATGCAAGGCTTTAGGAGCACAAATGATACCACAAACAAAAAGTATGATTCAACTCAATGGATTCAACGTACCTATGGTGGGATCATTAAAAGGATTGAAAGTACAACTTAAACAATACCCTACATTTACATGTTACATGGATATCTTAGTAGTTGATATGTCACCCACTTATGGTGTGCTCTTATCTAGGACTTTTAAAGCCAAGTTTGGAGGCTACTTTAGGTCATATTTCTCAGAACTATTAATCCCTATCAAAGGAAAACCAAATATATAATTATACCAAGAGAACCCTTCTATAAACAAGTGGTGACAACTTTAGAGCAACAAATAAATCTCTGGGAAGTCAAAATACCAATCTTTTTGTTGGAGTGGTTGAGCTAAGACTTGACGAATATTTGATAAATGATGATATAGGTGAAACTCTAGGCATAAACCATTTTGCATACACATATTCTACCCAATATTATCAAGCTTTTAGAGAGTGTGAAAAAGTGTATGAAGATACTTTTCCATATCACCAACATGATGGATGAACTTTTCTTTTTGGTGACCCACCACTATTAGAAAATGATAAGGACATAAATAAGATTTTAACCAATGAAATATTAGAAGATGAGCCAAATTTCAATGATGATCATTGTTACCTTGATAAAAGGGCTGATTTTTCAGATTTCACTAACTTAAACACTTGGATACTAAGAGTGGATGGTGCCTCTTCTAAGAAAGGATGTGGAGCAGGAATAATGCTTATATCTCTTGGTGAAGCTCCTATTTTTAAAGCAATCAATTTTACACAACCTATGACTAACAACATGGTTTAATATGAAGCACTTATACATGGGGTCAAGCTAGCTCAATACTATGACTTATCCAAACTTAAAATCTATAGTGACTTCCAACTAATAGTGAACCAAGTTAATGGAATCTTTGATGATAAAGATGTCACCATGAGAGCAGCTAAAGCATATATTCTTGAACTTTTTAAAGAGTTCAAACATGTAACCATCAAACATACACCAAGAGAAGAAAATTATGTTCCTGATGCACTAGTCCAAATGGCCATCACTTTGGATGTCCCATTTTAAACACAATGCTTGGGATTTAGAAATTATTATTGAAAAGGTGAAGCCCTATTCTATCCTTGATGATGTCTTTTCTTTTCAACTGTTTAATGACAATGACCATGTTTGTAAACTTCTATTTTCTAAAGGAGAATTTGGTATCAAGGAGATATATCAAAGGATTGTGTTCTTAAATAAAATATCTCCTGAAATAGCAGTTAGGGAAGCATTATTTGATGACTTGCACACCAAGACCATTGACTTATCTAACAATACTAATTAGCAAATGTTAGCTAAGACTAAAACAATTTAGGTTCAAAAGAAAGGAATACAATACATATTAAAATAGGAGTTTGTCTACATCTAGATGAAAAACAAAGCCTAGTTGAATTACTACATGAGTTTAATCATGTTCTAGATTTGACTTACGAAGACCTTAGAACTTTCAATTCATTAGTGATGACACATACAATTTCCCTTAGGCCAGAAACAAAACCATTTAGGCAGAAACTAAAACCTATAAATCCAAAGATTAAAGCCCTCATGAAAATCAACAAACTCTTAGAATCCAAAATTATTTACTTGGTGAGGCACTCTAGTTGGATATCAAACTTAGTGCCCGTTAGAAAATGTACTGGTGAAATAAGCTTATGTATTGATTTTTGTAACCTTAATACTTCTTACATTAAGGATAATTATCCACTCCCTCTTATGGAGGAGCTATTGAAAATCATGAATGATGTTCAAATGTATTCCTTTTTGGATGGGTATTTAGGATATAACCAAATTTTAGTAAGTATGAAAGACCAATATAAAATGGCTTTTACAACAAAATGGGGAACTTTGCAATTTGCTAAAATGCCCTTTAGCCTGATAAACACTAGTTCCACCTTTCAAAGAGCTATGGAAAAAATTTTTGAGGGGCTAATTAGGAAGTGCATTATTATCTACCTAGATGACTTAATCGTTTTCTTCAAAGATTGGGCTACGCACCTTAGAGACCTTAGAAACATTTTTATAAGATGTAGGCAATTCAACATAACCTTGAATGAAAAGAAATCCATCTTCGGAGTTCAAAGTGGTAAATTTCTAGGTCATATAGTAACTAAAGAAAGGATTGTGATTGATCCCAAATGGGTGAATGTAATTTTAGAAGTACCTTACCCTTTATCCAAGAATTATCTAAGGGCTTTCTTTGAGAAAATTAACTTCGTTAGATGATCTATCCCTGTCTATGCTGAATAAGTCAAATCATTGAATGAGATGCTTAAGAAAGATAGTAATATGCATTAGACAAATGAAAGAAAGAATGCTTTCCTCACTATTAAAGAGGCCATTGTAGATGCCCCTATCCTTGCTTCTCCTTGGTATGAAAATGATTTCCACTTATATGCTTTTTCCAATAATGTTACTGCCACTACTATCTTAACCCAAGATGTAGTTAACCAAGGTGAGAGACCCATAGCCTTCATGTTTGCACCTTTAAAGAATTTAGAATTAAAATACTCACTAGTAGGAAGCAATTATATGATGTAATTAAAGCCTTAAAGAAATTTGGCTACTACTTGTTAAATGCAAAGGTCTTTTTCATTGTCGCTAACCTAGCCACCACTACTTTAGCTAAATTACAAGATCCTAACAAAAAATGTGCTAAATGGATTATGAAGTTGCAAGAACATGATATTCAATGAAAGGTAGCCAATTTAGTTAGAGGGACTGGTCTTATCAAGCTAATTGTCAAAGCTTGAACTTTAGAAAGTTGTGATGCACCCAAAGATATAGAATCAATTCCTCTTCACATATTATCCATCGATGAGGAAAATGATATCCCACTTACTCCCAATTGAGTGTATGATCCATGGTATTGTGATATTAAATTTTATTTAACCTTCCATCGTTGTCCCTCAAATTTACCTAGATATAAGAGAAAGCTTTTAACATCAAAATGTTCTAAATTCACTCTAATAAGTGGTGAAATGTTTAGAAAGAATTTCCAAGGAATATACATTAAGTTCTTGAACTAAGAATAAGCTAAAATGCTCTAAAATAGCTCCACAAGGAAGAACATATAGAATACCACTCATTAATTCATAAAAGCGGGAGAGCTGGTTATTATTGGCCTACTATGATCAATGATGCTCACAACTTGGTTAGAACTTGTGTCCAATATCAAATATTTAAGGGTAAATACCCTAATAATTTAGCCCCTCTATAGCCTATAATAGAAACTAGACCATTTGTACAATGAGCTTTAGATTTTATCGGAGTGATCAATCCTTTGTGTACTACCCTGCACAAATTTATCTTAACAACCACTAATTATTGCACACGTTGGTTAGAAGTGAAAGCAACTAAAACAACATCATCTTATGAGGTTATTCACTTCTTATAAAATGATATAATCTCTAGGTATGGGTATCCTTACACTTTAGTAGTCAACAACAGACCTACCTTCATCTCCATAGAGTTGACAAATTGGGCTAGAGATCATAACATCATTATCAAGGTGGTAACCGAATATTATACACAAGGTAATGATTTGGCTAAGTCCTCCAACAAAATTATATTAGATGGAATTAAGAAAATGATATCCCAAAACCCATGAACTTGTCATGAACAACTAAAATGTACAGTTTGGGTAGATAGGGTTCATTATAAAGAATCGATCAAGACTACACCATATGATTTAGTATATGAACAAGAACTAGTATCACCAATAAATTTGAAAATTCCTACATATCAATTCTTCTTAGACTATTTACCATTTGATGAGCATCTAATATCATGTACATACGACATTTGGAATCTAGAGCTTAAAAGGGTCAAAGCAATCGAAAATTTGTGTAGTCATCAACAAATTGTAAAAAAATGGTTTGATAAGAAATACGTAGCTAAAGTGTTTCAAGTAGGTGACCTGGTCCTTAAGAGGGATAGAGCACCTGGTCAAACCAATCCTTAGACTAAGTTTTCTCCTTTGTGTTTTGGTCCATTCCAAATTGCAAGCGTCTTTGGCCCCAATGTGTACAAAATTGTCGATTTGCAAGCACATAGGTCACATAGGAATTTCAATGCATTTCATGTGAAGCATTTCTACTCAGGTGCCCCACGCAGACACCTTAAAATTGAAGTGGTGCGTTACAAAATTTTATTCCAGTGGATATATTATAAAATGATAAAAAGACTAGATAGACATCAAATTTTGCAAAATTTCAAAGGTCTTCAAAAATTCGCTGAAGATGAATCTTGTTTTTTTTTTTTTTTTTTTTTTTTTTTTTTTTTTTTTTTNCCAACCTTAATTGTTATGTTGATGCTTCTCTTTTTATACAAAACATTCTTGAAGGATGGATTGAAATTTCTTCTCATCATCCCATGGATCCAACAAATATCTTATGTTTGAGCTTTAATCCCTATATGTGCTACTATTTTTCCATGAGCATAGCCTTTGTTATTCTCCTCTTGGCCTTGTTTCCTTTTCTTTTTCAAGACCTTCAACCTTAGGAATTTAATTTGGCATCATCTAAAATCACCAAATGATCAACATTAGTTTTAATAATTTTTCATTGATGATTAACCCTTCTAAATCCTTAGTTAGCTTAAAATTCAAAAAAGGTTTAGCATCCAAGCTCAAGGTGATTTCATAATAATGTTTTCCAAGGCTCTAAGGTAACTAACATCATCAAGTTGTTCAAGTTATTTTGATTATTTTTACTATTAGTTACAATAATGTTCAAAAATGGGATGTCAGAAAAATTTCAAAAGGTAGATTTTTACATCCTTAACATCACCCACGATAAATGAGCTTAACTCTAGAAGCACACAAGTTTTTAAACAATTAAAACCAAAGGTCTAGCTCTTAATTTGACCAAGGAATATTGAATTTAGAGGAGATTTCAATATAAAAGCATGAAAGATAACTCAAAATTGATGAGAAGTTGATCCCAATATCATGCATAAGTTTAGATAAGTAGTCAATGATGTTCTTGAAGATGTGAGGTTTGGTCCAGAGCCATGATTAACAAAAGTTATGCAAGTGGGTCCTTCCCAAAGCATGCTCCTTCCATAATGCCCTTGCATGACGACTTCTATAGATGTCTGTGAGCACCTTAGAAGTTAAATGTAGATCATGCCTTTGTTCCAAACAACACACAATTGCCTTGTTTAGGATTTTTCACTCCACTATACAAAACCATTAGGCTCATAATTACATATAGTAGTGAGGTGAATAATGGGATAAGAAGGGATTGTAGAGATTGGGATGTAAGGTACTTAACCATGTTCATAATAGGTTCTTTTGCAAATTGTGATTAAAATGACCATCATACATATCCGTCCAAGTTTCAAACCAAGTCCATACAATTAATAGTGGCCTCACATTGATGTGTTCCTTCTTGCTAATCATCATGAGCTCATAACAACCACAACAAACAAACATCACTTCAAAAAGAGAAGAAGAAGGAAGGAAAGAACTTAGTTAGAGGGATGCCTTCAAGCATGGGTAACATGTTTTTCTAGTTGTAGCCCATGATTGTGTCCAAGGGGTATGCTTTTCATTATTTTTTTCTTTTTCCTTTTTTTCTCTATATTTTTCTTATTTTTTATTTCTTTTCTCTTTTTCTTTTCTTTTTTTGGTTTTTTATATCTTTATTTTTTTCTCTATTCTTTTTTATTTTTTTTAAGAATCACACCATGCAAAGGCATGCTTCCTATTTATTAGATAATAATAAGAGCGATGATATGTTCCACAAGGAGTCATAGGCCCAAAGAAGGAAGTTAAGAAGATAACTCAACAAATCTGCTTGAGGTCACACCCTTGGCCATTCCCACTTCATCTTTTCCTCTTTCTTCAAGGCATAATGACCATTAATTAATTTTAGTTTTATGTGAGAAGAACCATATTACCTTCATGATAAAGTTCTTTTACTTAGAGAACTAGATGGATGGATGATGTGGTCTCGCTACTTTACATAATTATTTAACCATTTATCTTGATAGCATAGGACAAAAACCCAACACATGGTGTTGACTTCTACATCATGATTCAACAAAAACATAGTAGATATTCATAAAACATAAAGGAAATGACTCAAGAAAATAGAAAATTATAAAGAAAAGAAAAACAGCAAGAAAAATAAAACATATTAAGAATTGGAAAATTTTTGAATAAATAGGAAAATGATAAAAATTGTTTAAAAAAAAAGTAAAAATGCACTTATTAGTTCTTGATTTAAGATGAGGCATCTCCCCCATAACTAAACTCATGGGCAACCATTTGGAAAATGGACTGCACACTCCCTTCCTTATACACCATAAGTTTTTCATTTATCATCTTTAATGGTTTAAGTTTTTACTTGCTAGCATATGTAACATTGATGGTAATTATGTTTTGATCATTTGGAGATATATCTTTAGCTGGTCTAGAAGGTGTTTTATTTTTAAGTCTTCTAGATATGTTTCCTTGTTTATTTTCTATTTTTGTTCTTGTGTCTCCTTATTTAACATCTTCTTTTAGTGTATAGTCAACGTGTAAGATGTTCTTTTCTAAGTTCTCTGTTTGGTTCATTTTCTTAGGACAAGAACTAATAAGTGGGTTGGATATTTTCATGCATTTTTTGAATAATTTTGTATGCTCATTTTTGAGCCACAGGTTATCTTTTGGTTTAGTAGCTACTATGTAGACCTGGTTTTGCACACCTGGTTTTGCACACACACCTATTCCTTAAGTTTGATGTGGGTTGGTATAGGAATCGTGTTAACACTTTGAAATTTCAGCCCACACTTACAAACTTTATCATTATTAGTAATGCATAGAATCTTTTGTCCCTCCACAATGATAGGTTCATCTTTTATGTTTTGTATTGGAGTGGTAATAGTTGTTGGCTCTTACGTAGGATTAGAAGACATTATTTTTGTAAAGAAGGATGTTGCACCATATTGGCCATGTGTTGGTTCTAATGAGCTAGTAGGTCTACAAGTTTTATTCACATGTGTGAAAACTATCTTAAAGAAAGAACATTTTCAAGACTTTTGTAGAGATCTATTAACATTATCATTTACTTATATGTTCATAGCAGAAGTTGCATTCTTTTGGTAAGGTTGTGATGCTAATCCTTCTTGCATTGTTAATGGTGATATATGATGGAGGAAAATATGAGAATGTTGAGGATGTGACATATGATGAGAGGCATGGGATGGCAATCTCACAAGAGATGTTGTGAGTTGATGATATTCAAGAGAGTAGTAGTAGTAATTTGAGGTAAAGTAGAACAATTTGGAGAAAAAAGTTGTTGAACATAGTATCCATAAGGGTCTGGTTGGCAATAAGGATATTGCTGGTTTGTTGATGCCGTCCCCCATGACTATGGGTTTTGCCACTATGATTGATGGTATTTTTTAGGTTGATAAGAAGTCCCATTGGGATAGTTTTGTTGGTTGTAGGACTATTTATAATTGCCTTGTGGGTAAGGCAATCTCCTAGGCATTTACTTTTTTACAAACTTAGGATTTAAAGTAAAAGCTCCAAACTCTTGTAGATATAACATATATGGGAAGTAGCCCTTTGAATGTTCATATTGGCAGATGTCACATCCATCATCCTCTTTTGTATATGAGTTTGTAACCTCTTCTACTATAGCTATTTTCCCTTTTTGGTGATAAGTGTCCTTACCTATTTCTTTGTTCTTTTTCTCTTCTTGTTTTGATCACTTAATCATTTTTTCTTTACCTTATCCTCTATGATTTTTAAGTTGGTTGTAAATTTTTAATTCATCAACTCCCATATCTTATGCATCCTTACTTCAATCTCAGTGATAGACTTTTGTATTAGCAAGGTTTTTAATGAAATCATCTCATTAAGAGTTGCCTCATTTTCTTGATCATAAATATGGACCTCTTTTTCATGAAGAGTTAGATCCTAGTAATATTCCTCTACACTCTCCCTTTACATACCTCTCCTTCTTTTGCCACCTGTTCAACTAGTCATTGTATCTGATGGGCTCTCAATTTTGATAATGGTCCTTGGGCATAGATCCCAAGGTCTCCCTCATTTTGTTATGAAGTCCATCTATGATCTATAAAATCTTCTCTTATTGAGAAAAATCATGACTTGGACATCTATGTAGTAGAGAATACTATATGTCTAAGGCTACATCCAAGGATTCATGGTTTTCTTTCCTCCACCCTTGGATTTGTTTCCTAAGATTTAATACTCTTTCTTAGGTTTGGTATTGTTCATTAAAGAGCTCAAGCATTATGGAACACCAATGGATTGAATCTAGTTCCAATGATCTATACAAACTTTCAACTTCTTCTATTAGTGTCCTAGGAAAGAGCTTAAGCTTTTGCCACTTACTTTCAATATTTCGCAATGTGCAAGTATCATGGAAGGCTTGTAAATGATGTAGGGGATCAGAATTATAGCCTTCCTTAAATTTAGGAATGTTATTCATATCAAGCCATTTGATGTGGCTTTCCCTTTGATACCTATGAGGTATTTGAACTATGTGCCTAATTTGTATCATGCTCCTAGTAGCCAATAAAGGTTCATCTTCATTAGACATGTCATGGTGATAATCTCTATTTCTATTTATTTGATAGTAATGATCTTGTCTATGCTCACTTCAATGTCTTTCATCTTGCTTTTGCATTCTATTTCTATCTTAATCTTAACCCCTTAGTATATCTCTATCTCTATACCTATGTTCATCTTCATCAAAACTAGACATTGAAGAGGAAGAGGAAGATGGTAAACTAGGAGAATCGCCATGGATCCTATATCTTACCCTATGATTCCTTGATTTATCTCTTCTAGATTTGGAGGTGGTCCTAGGCCTTAAGGTCATTCTTATTCTAGGACTTACTCCATCTCCTCTAGGATTTTCTATGTCAATTGAACATAGTCTTTGAATGTAGTAAGGATCTAAATGAAAATATGAGATCCCTGTGTCTAGTGATTCACTCCAATTCTCTTCATCCTATCATTTTTCCTACTATTTTTCTCATCATGTGATGGATTATTGGATCGATGTGAAGAAGACATGATTTTAATTAATAATGTGTGTGACTTAAAATATTAATTTTTCTTAAAATATAAGTCGTTAATGCTTTTATAGCAATCATTTATAACATAACTAATTTAGATGACTAGCACCATCCTCAGCAATAGCACCAATGATGAGTGGCGAGTACCCCCGAGTACCCCCTATTCCTAATCATATGAATCACAAGCATTCATGTGTAATCTAGTCAAATACCATGGATGGAACTAGATGGTATCTAGACTGTTAAGCGTTGGTCGCAAGTCATTGTTTTCTCACTTGAACTACTAGTAGTTTGGTCATGTATGGTTTAGTATAGAGTGAGGCATATGATTATTGATGTTGTATGGCCTTTAAACTAACTAAATGATAATATAAAAATTAATTAATTAATCTAATTAATAACAAGAAGATAAATTATAAGCTAGCCTAAAGGCAATGAGTGTCCATTCCTAGCTTGTCATACATGTCCTTAACTCATGTATCCACTATCGAAATTACCAAGTGTTATGCTACTAGGAAAACCAAGAAATAACATTGTCGGGATTACCAAGTGAATATGTGTTTATGTTCAAAATTGATTGTGCTCATTCTACCAATTAATTAATATGCATGAAAATTGAAATATTAACTAAGTACATCAAAAGTAAATTACATTAAAAGTAAATATTTTCTAAGTCAAAGTGTTGCAATGGATAGGAATCAATCTCAATCTTATTGTCATTCATGGAATGTGTCTAGGTACAATGCCACTTGAATAAGACACCATATAATTTACTCAAATCTACACTACCAACACTCATCGACTATTCTCTATGATTACAGAATAAAACTACAAGAGTCTAGCTACACTACTAATCAAATGGTTTCAAATACACAGCGAGTGCTCCCATATTTATAGGCAAAGATAGACATTGCATCAATGAATCTCCATTCACGCATCTAAACATGCATCAATGGGGATGATTTGATAGGGCTACATTGATGCATGCTCATTAATGCAACCCATCAAGTGATTCATCACAAAATCATCACCAAGATATTTAAGTACTTGTACTCTTATGACCTCATCTTGCCTAAACTCCTCCAAAGCTGTATGGGTCATAGACAAGTTTTGGTCATTTCTCATCAATCCTCCATGGTAAATTAGAGCTAATAACATGAAAACCAAAGACAAACAACATAAATTAATTTAAAATCAAGCTTAAGCTTCTGGTAGGTAGATAGTTCCAAAATGGTTTTGGAATAAAGTATTTATGTAGTGGCCCAACATGAAGGTGTTGTTAGAATTGTTCTACAAATACTTAGGCATCTCCTAGGTTTTGGATAATTATCAAACTTTCATAGCATATGAGTCCTTATTCTATGATATCTCTCTCTGAGTGTTGGGATCATCAACCAAGAACTGCAAGATGTAGTTAGAAGATCCTATCATGAAAGTCTCTGTGATTATGATCCTATTATATCTACAACCAAGTTTGACCACATAATCACACTATAATTATGAAGCAAGTATATTAGGCATTAAGTCTAAACCATATTGGGATGTGGTTGTCAAGATTCATATCAGTGTTCAAGCTCTTTTGTATGGCCATCCCCGTGCAACATAAAATTCACACTAACTCAACGACAATCAACATAGGTTTCAAAAATGCCCTACACATATCCATACAACGACATAACCATAAGAATCCATAGAAACATTTAAACAAAAATTTAAAAAAATCCAAACAAAATAACCTCTAGGATGACAACATTTCCATTAAACACAAAATATAAAAATAACCAAGTTTATCAATGCAACTACCTTTACAATACAAGTTAAAGCTTAGCCTTTTGCACTTCAATTCACATGGTAAAAGAACTAAATTTCATATGTTAATAACCATGAAATATAGAAAAATTAAGTGGGATTGTTTGACAACTTTTTAATATAAAAAAAAATCAATTTGTCCTTGTGGGAAACTAGTTTGACATTTTCAAAATAGTTAGCATGTAAGATCCTAAAACAAGCATTTTCACAAACACTTTACATAAAACAAAATTTTGATAAAACTAGAATCCAAAATTGACATCTCTAGTATTTGATGAATGGGATTTTATAGAGTATGATGGTCAACAAGCTCAAATTCTAGAGATGTAAGAAACGTGAAAGCAAAAAACACAAGTATTCTTGGCTATTAGAGTCTACATGATACCATACCTATTTTAACCAAAAATCTCAATTGCTAGAAAGCTAAGGATTCTCAACTGTAGAAAGCCACAACCCTAAATCCTCAAGGCTTCTAAAAAATGGGATTCATGATGCCTTGGATGGTCCAATAGATCACCCATGGACTTAGGGGGATGCAAAATGGAGGTAACGAAATAAAGAGATGTAGATCTATAAAATAATGCATTGAAAATACAACAATTAAATTTGAAATTATACACAAAATGAAACTATAAAATTTATTAAATAAATAAAGAATAATTTTAGATATGTGTACAAAATTTTTGCCCAAGAGGAGGGCAAGGGGGATTTACTTGCAAAAGGGTTCAAATCCTATTGAAGCTACAATCAACTCCATGATTTGGTATCTCTACCACTCCCAATGCTATTAAACCTCCTTTTTCACCACTCTATATCTCGATGTTGCTTACTACTGGGGTTGAGAAATGTGAAGGATTAAGATTGCCAAAATGCTCCATGCTGGGATTTTGGGATCCCAAGGAGGTAATGTTGACATCCAAGGCTCACAAATCCCAAGGAGGGTAACAGAGGTAACAAGCTACAATGGTTCTACGCTGGCAAGCCCCAAGAACCTACATTTTTTCTAGGTAGCAAGAGCTCTTAAATGCTTAAGATACCAAATGCCTAAAAATGCCAAAGTATGGAACCTTGAAATGGTGTGGGGTTTTGGTTTATATATTTCTTTAGCCATGATTTGGGCTGCAAATTTGTTGCAAATGGCTAACATATTGGGCTGTAAATTGTTGAAAATTTCTACCTTGGCTAGGGGATAGGTGCCCAAAATCGATGGGGGGTTACCATGTATTGAAAGGGTCATACCCCCCTGGCCATTTTGTTTACCAAAAATAGTAATGAGATTCACCTTCTATGTTTCCTTTGCTCCTTCCATGCTGGGTCTTCAACCTTCCATGTTGGCATTGTAGGGTTGTTGTTGAATTTGATGTGACATCAAAATCTTGGTAATGTTGATTCCATGTTGAGGAGGAGGTGTTAACATTGGGGAGGATGAAACATCAACACTGAGGTTGAAGGTCAAAACCCTTCTATGCTGATTATCATCCCCCTTCAATGTTGGAGGTAGGTGAGATCCATCCCTTGCACTCCTTCATGTTGGTTTTAATGACTCTATGCTAGGAGTAGGTGACCAACATCCCTCCATACTAGGGGTAGGTGGAACTTACTCCCTGCTGGTGTTTTTAGCATGGAAAAGTGCATCCCTCCCCCCCCCCCCCCCTCCCAATAAGACCCATCAAATTGTCATTTTTGGCATCCCAAAAGGCATTTTTGATCCAACACCCCCCACCCCAGCCCAAAATACTAAATATAGATAATAGGTAACTCTTTTCACCTAGAAAATGAGGCTTTAGCCACTTATGAGGCATTTTTTAGCTCCAAAAGTATGAAGTATGTGAAAGTGCCTCTTATGGATTATAATCTTTACATTTACAATGAATTTTAGCCTTAAGTTTCATGGGATGGAATTACCAAGGTTACAACATGCAAATTTAGTCATGTTTCATTGGCCCCTCTTTGTTGGTATCTAGAGGATTGACCTAAGAGGCACTGACAAAGAATATAAAACATCACTACATGTCCACCATTAACATTCCCTCACTTCACTTGATCCAATCATGTTGAACCATGCCAAAGAGTGCTTGTAATGATGGGATAAATCTATGATGAGATGGTGGTAATGGTCATTAGGAAGATGGTCATTAAGGCTAACAATGCATTCCAAGTGTTGTCATCATGGCTATAGCATGATATTGACATGTTTTGAAGTGTTGGTCACTTAGCAAATGCATTTGAGGATCTAATCACTTTATTCCAAGATTTCTTTGGCCATTGGATTTTGAGGCTTCATTGACCATTCAGCCTCTTGGAAATTTTCTTCCCTTTGTTCTTTTTTGTGGGGTGAAACCTTCATTACATCTCATTGATAGGGGTAATTTGACATAGTTTTTCCATTAAATAAGTTGTGTTACACTTAATTGTGTTGGGGGTTTCCCATCAAAATGAAACATGTTATGCTCGATGGACTTAATGGTTTTTCCACCAAATGAGCTATGTTATATTCAAGTGGACTTGAGGATGGAGCATGATGAAGAGATTTCATGAGGTCATAATGTATGAATGTCAAATATTGGTCAACATTGTTATTCAAGATAAGGAAGGCTATAATGAGGTTATGAGATCAGACTTAAGGATTGGTGCTAGATGGAGGGCAATGGTACAAGCACTCTTGACATAGTAGGACAAACTCACCAAATCATGCACATCAGGGTCACATAGTGACTTGCTGCCATGATGGGTTGCACCTTTGTGATAGCTCCAGGCTTCATCCTACAAATACAACTCCAAGAAAACAAGAAAACCATATAAATAGAGCATGTTATAATAATATAGTGCATACATGCCACATAGAGAATAGAAACAAGCTACCCAAGTCACCCATGTTGCTAGTTTAATGTCGTGGTAGGCCATGATACCAATTTAAGGGCCTAGTAGGTCATGGTGCCAATTTAAGATCATAGCAGATCATGTGACTAGTTTAAGGTCTCAACAATCTATATTTCTAGTTTAAGATCATAGTGGACCATGGTAAAGTAGTCTCACTTGTTGATGGTTCTTGATGTCATGGCTTATATAGGCTACATGTAGGTCACATGTAATAATGCTTTAGATAGGAATGGTTGACTAGTTTGGCCAACTCATTCCCATCCATGTCTATGATCTTGAATGCTCCATTATTGTAGGATCTAGTGACAAGAGAGGTCCCTTCCCAGTTGATAGAGAATTTATCCACATGCTTGTGATTTGCTTTGAGGACCAAGTCATCCTCCTTGATCTTACACTTAGTCAAGTTATGGTGGTGCTACCATTTCTACCTCTCTTAATAGTGCTCGATATGGACAAGTGCTTACATACATTACTCCTCCATGGAGTCTAGGACTACTATCCATAATTCCTTACTTTGTTCATCATTGATAAAATCTAACACAAATTATCTTGTTAATAACTCTGAATAAGAGCCAAAGAAAGAAAAAGTACATCATCTATTCCAAAAATTATCAATAAACCCTCCTATGGACACTATAAGATTTCAAAACTGGGAAAACAATAGGATTAATATAGTATTTGTTCAAAATTATAGGTGTCATAAAGAAATTATGAAAACACAAGAAAAATTTAAAAAATTTACAATGAAAATGGATTCCTAAAGTATCCACAAAGAGTCAGCACATACATACTATTCTAGAATATGGGACTAATCTAAATTCTCCTCTAAGCCAAAAGTATAATTTACTACTACTGAAAAAGGTGAAGGGAAGATCAATACAAATGAAGAATCTTATCAAGTCATGAACATGGACTCATATGATCAAAAAAATGAAGCCCCATTAGATTCATATGAAGAACAACTATTGCAAGATCCCAGACTCTACAAGGATGCTCCAAAAATTTATCCCAATATTTCTCCTGAATGATTAGTGAAAAAAGACTCTAAGTGATTACCAGTGGTTAAAAGACAAAAGGTTATTGATCATATAAATGGATTTATAGATAGAGAGGTAATCCTTGATCAAAAATCCACAAAACATGGTATACAAAACTGTGTCTTCAACTATAAAAAGAATTACGGATAAGACTTAGCTATCTTAGATGATGTGGAATCAAATTGACTCAACTATAAAAAGAGAATTACTTACCAAACCCTGTATCTTATTTATTAATACTATTACTAAAGAATTTATAGGTGATAAGACTAATTATGATCTTACCTATAGATAATGATTTTTTAAGGCTAGGTTACCTAAGATTCAAGATCTTTTGAAGTACTTAAATACTATGAAAGAATGATATTATTGAGGTGAACTCACTCATGACAGTTTAGCCAAAGAGCATCTATTAGGATCTTTTCCACAACCCTTTTTGTAACAAATACAAGGCTAAACTCAAACAACTAGAAAAATGTCTAGATGATTTGAGTATTAACTCCGTTAGAAAATTTATAGAAGATGTCAATAGAGACATGTTATGATATGAAAGGTCAAGCTCTTACAAAAAAAATTAGCCATAAAATGGGAAAATCTTTTTGCAATGACCTATGTCCTAAAAATCAATTTCAACCAAACTTTCATTCACATTGTTGTTCTTCCAAACAAAGGTCACTAAAAAAATCTTGAAAGCCTAATAAAAAATGATGAAGAAAATACTCTCTTGAGAAACCATCAAAGGTCTTTAAAGATATGTTTAAACGTCAAAAAGGTAAATTGAAGAAAACTAACATTAAATGTTTTCTCTGCTAATGAAATCACTTTGCTTGAGAATGTCCAAAATAGTCCAAATATCCCAAAAAGGTTAATTTTATTGAAAATTATAATCTTTTAGAATAATATTATGATTTTACATTAGATCATAATACTGTATTTGAACTAAGAGATATCTTTATTGAATCCAATGAATATTCTGATTATATCATTAGTGACTCTAATTTTGATCCTAAACCTACCCTTCTTGCTAAAAGCGAGGGGAGAGTGTGTGTGTATGTGTGTGTGTGTGTGCATGTGCGAATGAGAGAGTGATGATTCTAATGTTTTCTTTTTTCACATGAACCAGCGATTTGGATGCAAACCCTTTAGACATTCTGAAACTTCTAGACAACAATCCTCTAAATCCATTAGGTCCTTAAGATCTTCTAGATAAGTTGATGAATCTTCATCTAGGAAAATAGAGGAACCTCATGAAGAAGAGAGATATTTGGATATTAGAGACCTAGACCCAGTTGAAAAGGACCCAACCTATAAAATCATAAAACAACAACTAGAACATTTAGAAAGGAAACTAGAAACCATCCTAATAGATGACATTAATAAAATAATGTCTCTAAAGAGAAAACTAAATGAGAAGAAGTAGGAACTAGAAGAACAAAGATTCTATATTGAAGAACAATTGTTCAAGTATCCAAAATCACAACAAACATTAGAAAATAGTGAAAAAGAATTAAAGCCAATATATACATTAGATAGTGAAGAATCTTCACACCATAAACCACCACTTATGGCTGAATCTATTATGAGAACATAATGAATCATGAAACTAAGTAAATTCATACAATGGGAAACAAAAAAGCTATCTAAATTAGAGAAAATAGAAGAAAGCTTTCAAAGGCAAAGGTATCAAGAAGAAACCCAAGCTATGCTTGTAAATCTAGTCAACAATAACACTTAGATTAAAACTACTTTACCTATATGTATGTTTTATCTAAAATTTGAAAATTATAAATCATATTCCATATATGCATTAAAAGATAGTGGTGCAAAAATATCCCTTGGAAAATGGAATATTATTTCCTCTAATTTCTAGATAAAAATGAAAAAGACATATGTCACTTCTAATACCCAAAAGATAGAAATTCAATATCAAGCTCTTATACCATTACAAACTACTCAAGGGAAGGTACTAAAAATCAATTTTTCTCATTATGAGATTAGATCATATGATCTGCTTATTGGAGCTGATAATATACAAAAATTAGAACCTTACACCATAGGTTCATCTTATGTCCTTTTAGCAGATGAAAGATTCCCTAGGCAGAGTATTTACAATAGTAGATTCCAAGTTGACTATAATAAGAAAAAAACAACTTAATACACAATGGATAATTAATAGCATAAGTAAATTAGAAACTAGATTCAATGGTATGAAAGAAAGCTTATTAAAATTATCCAACGATGATCCTACCATATTCAGAAATAAAAAAGAACACTTGTGTAGGATTGAACTCAAGGACAATGTAAAAATCAAAGCAAATGCACACCATATTGGAATGCCTCCATCATTGAAAAAAGAATGTGACCAAGAGATACAAACATTATTGAGTAACAACTTGATCCAAATCGAAACCAGTATGTTTTCCTATGTAGCATTCTATGTAAACAAATGAGCTGAGCATGTTAGAGGAAAGAAAAGGTTTCTAGTAAATTACAAACCTTTGAATGATCTCATAAAGCCAATCCAACATCCTATCCCTAATAAGGATGATCTATTCCAACAACTCCTCCATACTAATGTTTATTCTAAATTTGATTTAAAATTAGGATTTTGGCAGATATAGGTAGATCACCAAGACAAATGGAAAACTACCTTCATAATACCCAGAGATTTTTATGAATGAACGGTTTTGTCATTTGGAATCAAGACTACTCCCTTAATCTTCCAAAGATGCATGGATGAGATCTTTGGTAAGTTTCCCTTTATTATGATCTATAGATGATATATTAGTTATGAGTAAGAATCCTCAAGAGCATCTAGAACATCTTGAGATCTTTAGGAAAACCACATGTGAAAACAAATTGTTCTATTCCCTACAAAAATGCAAGTTGCTAAGGATTCTATAGAATTATCAAGTTTACAAATCACTCAAGGAATAATCACTTTACAAGAATAAATCCTTAAATCCATTAAAAAATTCCCAAATGAAATTAAGGATAAAAATCAGCTTCAATGATTTCTTCGTTACGTAAATTATGTATCTAGCTTCTATAAACAACCGACTAGAGATAGAAAATTACTAAATGAAAAACTTGGAAAAAATCCTCTCGTATGATCTAAACAACATAGACACAGTTGCATTAATCAAACAACAATGCAACAATTTGCCAAGACTCCAGTTACCTAAAAATGGTAAGTTAATCCTAGAAACTTATGCTTCTTATGAGATTTTGGATGCTACACTCAAAGAAGAAAAAGACAATGCCATTTAAATCTACAAGTATGCCTCTGGTAAGTTCAATGAATCCAAACAAAATTATCATAGTACTCATAAATAACTATTAGTCATTGTTAAAGGCATTGAAAAGTTTAGATTGTTCCTCTAGAATGTACATTTTATAATTAGGAGTGATTTGAAAATTTTTAATAAATATCTAAGTTCTAAAGCTTTAAATCAAGTAGCTCATGCTAGACTTATTAGATGGATCATTTATTTAGCAAATTTTCATTTTGATATAGAATATGTTGATGGCAAGAAAAATAGCCTTGTTGATTTTCTAACCAAAGAGTACCAACTCTCTGATTACTAACATCTTATGGTTTGTTTTTTATTGTATATATTTTACTAAGTGAAGGATGAAATTTTAGGTCATCCCAATTAATTAGGAATTGTAACAAAAATAAGCGCTACATGTCTACTTTACTCTAAGAATTTCTTCAAGAAGGTTGGAAAATCACCTTTGATGGATTCATCAGATATCTATATGAAGATGCACCCTATTCTAAAGTTTACCTCCATACATTCCTCCCTAGACTTGGGGACCCCAATCACCACCATTCTATTTCAACCTCAACATATAGTGAATTATGTAATCTTAGTTTTGGAAGGTCTACTCCATATATTTCAAACTCATGTTTTTATTCAACCCACATCCTCAATTAGTCAAATTATCAACCAAGCTTGTTTCATGTCTATAAAATAGAAATAAACCAATGGGATCTTCCTAATGAACTTTTCTGGACCTACTGGAAAAAGTTTGGGCATTCTCCTAGATATTTCCTGGAATGCTATCCCTCTCATCTTTTTTGAAGGAGAAATGAATATCATCGAGACTATCTTTATTATGGAAATTTACAAGCAAGAGTGTGGCATGTTGAACATTTTGGTGAAATACATTCTTATTTCCTAGTACCCTACATTAGCCAAAGACTTGACTAGGAAAACCCATGACACTATTCTTTTTACCATGATATATATACTTCAAACACCTATGATAACCTGAGCTTCATATTTCTCCTAACACTTTAAATCTCAAGATGCTAGATCCTAGAATTGTAGATATGGACGAAAATGATGGACATGATACTTATCATTATGTCCTTGACACTCTAGATTCTTCTCCAAACTTCCATATGACAAAGTGGGTTCACATGGTAGTTATGACTCCTCATGAGATTCTTAATGTGTCTTTTCTTATCTAAAAGTATTTTACATTATTAGTTTGTTTGTTGGCCACTTCTAAAATGTCAAGATAAGGTTCATATCTTATCTCTATGAAGTGGAGTTGGTGTTGTCATCCACTATCTTGGATATAGTGGAGTCTGAGTTGGTATCCATTGAAGAAGAGTCTAGAGGTAGTCCCCTCTACTATAAATATGGGTCGTGACAAGCTAAGAGGTATCATGTGTAAGAGAACCAAATAGCTACACTCTACTAGTAACATCTTTGAAGTATTCCACATCTAAACATCCCTTAGTTGCTTCTCTACTTGTATCTCTGGGCAAGTTCTAGTGTGAATAATATAAGCTTTGAAGTCTTTCTTTAAATTTCTCTCTATGTTGTTTGAAACAACGGTTACAATTTATGAGCTAGTGAGTGTGTGTGTGTGTGTGTGTGTGTGTGTGTGTGTGTGTGTGTGTGTGATCTGCTCTAGATTGTCATATACTCTAATACCAATTGTGACATCCCATTCTCAAATATAACGAAAAATGTCAAATATACATAACATTCGACATTACATGTAATGAACATGATAGGAAAATGTAGAAGTAAATGAATAATGAAACTTTATTAATGTAGAAATAGTGTATTTGGATCATGCTCTAAGGATTTCTTGGGGATACCTTCCTTTAGCATGTATTCCTTAGAGACAATCCAGCACTATGATCATGATTAGGCCTATACTTCGCTAGAAGAGATGGTCAGTCACCTTCATGTCCTACTTCATCTAACTTACATTACTTGCCTTTACTGAATCTGCAACTCCATGCTAGCATGACCTTTAATTTCTGGGTATAAATACCTCAAGTCAACCCCTCAAAGGTTACCTCTAAATACATGCCTGTTATTATAAAGTGACATCATCTTTATTATGAAAAGACTCTATTTGAGAAAAGATACGTGACAATTAGTATCCAAGGATCCATAAAAGATCCCACCATCATGTTAATGTTAGGAATAGTATGTTATGCTCCATGTGTCCAATAAGATAAACAAGAAAAAAAAAGTTAAATTTGCACTTTGTCATCACATCAAGCAAAAAGATAAATTGATTTTTATTTTAATAAAATTTGATAGGTAGATGTAATTAGAGAATAGCCCTAATTTCTTGTGTCTCTTGAATTTCCAACCTAATTTTTCATAAAATAGGCTTGTTCCATCATATTATATTATGGCCCCATCATTTGACTACAAATATATGGGAAAATCATGTTTGTAAGAGAAGCAATTGATGCCATTGAGGCAAATTAATGCTAAAAAAAGAATATTGAAGATATTATGGAATTTTTTTCTATTCATCCCATTACTTTATCACTATTTTCAATTTATCATCAATTATCATTCATCAAATTTTAGTCATTAATCCTCATATCAGCAATTCTAAAATTTATCCCATAATTTCATAGCCTATTTATCATCTACAATCACATTCATAATTTCACAATTTATCCCATTACAAGTTCATTCATTATCAATTCATCATATTCAACAATTCTCATTAATCAAAGAAGTTGAATAATCACATTTGAGGCTACTTTTATCCAACAACTTTTACCTAGCAAAACAACTCAAATTAATTTCAAAATTTACAAGTAGGTATATTTTGAAAGAGCTTTGTATTAAGCATTCACATGCTCTATAACTTTCTTGAATTGTAAAGATATTCATCTTACAAAACAACAATTTCTATTTTGAACACTGAATAGTTTTATTCCATACCCATTTTTTAGGGTACATTTGAATGGCTAAATAAACTCAAATTGATCTAAAATATAATAATCTTATAGGTTGCAAAATGAGTTCTCTAACAATCCTATGATCAACCCAAAACTCATTTGGATAATGAAGATATTCCAACTACAAAATAGGAAAAAACATAGTTATTCTTAGTTGGGCCACCCACATCATTTGATATATTGGGTTGCCAACAACCTATAAAATGAAAAATTCTTTAAAATCTTATTACATCCAAAAAAATCTACAGATAACCATAAACCCAACAAAATTCAAATACATCTTTTGCTTAATAACTAGAAATTAATCAATAGTTTGACATATGGTTAATTAAGATCAATCTCTTACATAGATATACTTCTTTTATAAGGTGTGGTGAATGATGGTCAACCTAGCCCAATAATTTATCACTACAAGATATCATTACATGGCCTAGCATGGTAGGAAAAAAAATTCCCCCACAAGTTATAAATCATTGACCTAGCACAAAAAGAAGTAAATTTTCCCTGCAAGGTATTATCATTGATCCAGCATGGTAGAAAGTGAACTTCCCCTACAAGGTATGAATGTGAAAGCCAAAAAAAGACCCAACCTAGAAGAAAACAACTATGATGTTGGAGACAACTCCTAGAATAACAAAACTGTGATATTGCCTATACAATAAAGTATAAAGAAATTAAAGATCACCAACAAATTTAGAAATCCTTTAATCTCATAAATATGATTAGTTAAGTTGAGATCCAAGGACATCAATAATTTAGAAACCTTTCAAATCCATGAATACAATAAAAATAAGTTATGATTCAGAATTATCATAAATATCATTCATAGACGGGGAAAAATCAACAGGTTCATAGGTAAGCAAGAATCTCCTTAGATCTAGGATTTGAACCCCTCAAAAATGCACAAAATAAAAAATAAAAATTAATTTTTATAATTCATTAGTAAAGCATCATCACCTAGAGGCTTAATGCTCATCTCCTACAAGGTGGGATCCTGGGAGGGATGATGGATGAGTCAAAACCTAACCTCTTTTATGTGGCTATGCCTAGTGTCAAACCCAAGAGTTACGACTTGAGAAATGAACACCTTACAATCACTCCAAGTGGTGGTTTGGTTTTTCAATTCATTAGTAAATATTAAAATGTATATAAGATCTAGAATGCATAAAATTTTTAATGGATAAAACATCTAACATATGGTACATAATCAACTAGGTCCGAGGGCTCTAACTACATGAATCACCCATATGAAAATAAGCATAGATGATGAAGTACATGAAGCACTATCATAGTATCCTCCTCTAATTTTTGTACCAAATATTATCAATGGTTGAATATAAAATGATCTCTAAGTTAAAGATGCTTATAAAGGCTCTTAAACCCTACTTGTCTTCTAAAAATAAAATAAAGAAAAACTCTAAAATATCACATGGGCTGTTGGAAACTTAATTACTTTTCTATTTCTAAAATACTTTCTCTCCATCCCTTCCTATCCCACCCCTACCCCACACCACACATACCCCACCCCCCAACCCTCCTTAAACATTTACCACTACCTAAGTGTTCGTATGCTCTCATCAATTCAAGATTGATATCTTGTCCTAATTATTTTTGTTGAAAATTAACTGTTCTAAGAAATTACTTTTCAAATGTATCTTTAATCATTTGATCTAAAGAAGAGTTTAAACACTTAATTTAATCATATGATAAATTAATAAATTAGCTAACCCTACTTTATTGGGATAAGGCTCAAATAATAATGATGATGCTAGATTAATAAATTATTTTACAATTTTAACATATAAATGAGACTTAGGTTATCTTCATAGGTGATATTTGATTTAACTTAAAGTGTCAAAAAATACATCTTAAGAAAATATTACTGCTAAAATGATATTTGCAAATGATATTATGTTGGTAAATACATCTTAAGAAACTATTGCTGCTAAAATAAAGAAATAAAGGCATGCCCTTGAATTAAAAGGCTTAAAAATTAGCAAAAGTAAGATAGAATATATGGAATGCAATTTTAATGATAACATAAACAATGGTGAAAGAGAAGTACCTCACTACAAATAGTTTTGCTACCTAGGATCAAGCCTCCAATCAGATGGTGAAAATGATAAAGATATCTAAAATAGAATGGATATAGGATAGTCAAAATTGAGATAAGGTAGTTGATGAGCTATGATATCATGGCCTCCCACGCGATATCGCGTACGCAATATTGCAACCTACCTAATTGCCTATAAATAAGAGGTAGGTGCACTTGGTTTGCATGTTAGTCTTAGTCCCTTACCCAAACTCTTGCCTTTTCTTCCTCTCATAGTTAGAATTATTTCTACGTGCCCATAGTAAGAGTCATAAAGTGAATAGATCTTTATTTGAACATTGTGTACCTGAGCACACCTTGTGTACAACAATAAAGACAAACTTTGTGATAAACCTTGCAACATTTAGAATAGATTAATTAATGTTAATTACTATTATTTAATACTTTCCTTAGTTAATTAATGATTCTCTCTCACCCTACAACTCTCCTAAGTAAGCACACATAGTACGATCACTTTGAGCATGCGTGTAACACTTGGTAACCCAGTAATGATTAGTGTTTGATAATCCCAATAGTGTTGCACTAGTTTAGGATGTGTATAGCAAGTGAAAATTGATGTTGGTGTTAAGATTAGTTAGAACCTAGTTAATGAGTAGTTAANTTGTTCTATGTGATAAATGAATACTAATAAAATTAAAATGAAAATTTTACAAGACAACAATTAAGCTTACTATTTTATATAGTGTTGAATGTTAGGTAGTACAAAAGAGGCATGAACAACAGATCAATGTGGTATAACTCTGAATGTGTCAATAGTTGGATGTTGAATATTACTTGAAGAGATAAACTATATAATACAAACATGAAAGGAAGACTTGGAGTAGCTTCTATTTCAAATAAGCTACAAGAATAGTGGCTTAAATGGTTTATACATGTGCAAAAAAGATTAGACAATGAGCCTATAAGAAAAGGCTACTATATCATTGTTCCAAGAAAGCTACTAAAAAGAAGACCAAAGAAGATGTGGAAAAAACAATCAAAGATTATTTGAAAAAACTACAAATAAATAAAGATCTAGCTCTTCATAGAGGTGAATAGCAAAAAAGAACTCACGTAGTGGACTCCATTTTGTTGTGACAAGGCTGAGATGATGATGATAATGATGATAAGGTATCAAACTTAGTGGTAATAGTCTTAGCATAGAAACCCTAGGTCAAAGGTTCAATTTTAAGTTTTTTAATTGCTTTGTTGCCTTCTTTCTCATATCCATTGATGACTCTTTAATTCACAATGCCACATTCACTTCTCTAACAACCTTATGAATTTTTGGAAGCTTAATTGTTTATTATTCTTAATTAATCATACACAATAAAAAATTTAAAATAGAGTTTGCACTTTGTGCCTAAAAATATAGAATTGGTAATTTCACAATATTAATTTTTCTTATTTTAAAGGTAATTTATTAAATACAATTTTTAAAAGGGTTCTCCATTTTTAGCCAATATAGTTTTTCAATATTCACAAAGGACAATCTCAGCTACCTAATTATTACGATGGTCACAAATCAATGGTATTAGGTTTGCGCAAACATTTTCCACCATATTCACAAATCAATGTTAGAATTTGTTGCAGATTGCATATTCCATGTATTCAAAAGTCTATGTTGTGTGGAATTATTGAAATTTTCAAAAGTTAAAACATGTATTTGAATGTCTATAACATATGGAATTGTTGAAACTTTGCGATAGTTTCACATTTTCCAAGCGTCTATATGCAATATTTTTAAAGTGAACACACACTTGGAAGTCTATTATGCTATCTCCTCAAGTCTATTATGCTATCTCCTGAAGGGTATTACTAATAGCTTCTTCTTCTTGTTGTAAGTTTATATCGTCTCCCACGCAAAATTACAAGTGAACCACTTTAATGATACCTTTGCTATAAATGTCGTTGTAAGTGGTATCATTGATAACAATAGCTAGGTGACGCACATCCCTTGTACATAGCAAAACTTAAAATGAATTTGAAAATTGAAAGTTTGACATACCTGCAATTATTTGAAATTTTAATTATCTTTTAAATAAACAAGAAAAATTAAAATTAAATGAGCAACTTTTTTGATAGAAAATAATTTTATTAAATATTAAAATATAAGTGTTAATAATTAGAGAAAGCTAAAATATCTATAGATAATGGATTGTTAAATATTATCAATTATTAACATCTTTAAAATAACTTTGAAAAGATACAATGAAGTTTTGGAGATCTAAATCTCAAAATTATTTTGTAAAAGTTGAAGAAATCTAGAAATTAATTTAGAAATTGCTTACTTATTATGCAAGAAAACACATATATTTATTACCATGAAAATTAATAAAACTATATTGGATTGATTGTATGACCTCTTTGACAAGAGGTTACAAGTCGTTTTCTTTTCTTTCTTTTCCATTCTCTTTTCTCATCATGACTTCTAATGTATGGTTGATTTTTCCATCATCTTTCACCTAACACAACTTTGTATAGCTTTTGATCTATGGTGACTTTTTTCCATAGTCTTTCATCAAATACAGCTCTATATGGTGATTGCTTCGTAAATGTAAATTCCCTCAAGTACAAAACTAGAATCAAGAATCTTACCAATGGGCTAGCACCTCATTGTTTAAAAAATTTGCTAACTAGAATCATAAAAGAGATCAACATATATTTCCTACCTCTAAACAAATGAGAATTTAAATAAATGTTACATAATCAACAAGGTCCAAGGGCTCTAGCTAGATGAATCACCCAAAGCATTGCCATAGTCTCATCCTCTACCAAATATCATCAATAGTTGATACGAACTGAGCTTTAACATAAAGAGGTTTATAAAGGCTCCTAAGCCCTACTTGTCTTCTAAAAATAAAATAAAGGAAAACTCTAAAATCATTCTAAAATCTCACATCGATTATTGAAAACTCAATTACATTTCCAGCTCTAAAATACTTCCTTTAGTAATCTAGAATGTCCTTTTGTGGTTGCTAATTGATGAGTGGCGAGATACCCCTACACTCAACCATATGAATATGAGCGTTACATGCATGATCCAGTCAAACTCTCTAGACTAAGTGCCTACATGCCTTATGGAACACTTAAGGTTAATCATTCGTTATCTTCCCAAACTTACTTGTAGTTGTCATGGTTCTATGATTAAGTAAGTCTGAGGTATGTGATTTTTTATGTTTTATCTCCTATGCTAACAAGGTAAAGATGAAGAGACTAATTAACTAACTTTAACTAACTAACTAAGCCTTAATTCACCTAGCATCAACATCTGTTCCCACTTACTGTTCACACCCTAAACCAATGCAACCTTGATTACCAAACGCTATTCGTCACTAGGAACACCAAGCGTAACGCACATGCTCAAAATAGTCATACTGAATGCACTTAACTATGGGAGAAGGGTTGAGAGAGATTTAATCAACTAATAAAGCATTTAAATGATAAATAATAAATAATAATAAGTAAAATCCTAATTAGCTTAGTCCATGCACTACAAGGTTTATCCAACAGTTCATCTTTATTTCCGTACACNGTTGGATAAACCTTGTAGTGCATGGACTAAGCTAATTAGGATTTTACTTATTATTATTTATTATTTATCATTTAAATGCTTTATTAGTTGANCGTTCACTTTGGAGTTCCTATTGCGGGCACATGGAAATTATTTTATCTCTGGAAAGATAAAACTACTAGAGTTTCACTACGGTCTAGGCCTAGAATGAGAAACAAGGAAGAGCCACCTCTTATTCATAGAACTGGCAGTGGACCGCGATATCGCATACGCGATATCGTGGGGAAAGACGCTATATCGCGGTTGATGCGATATCGCATCCCATCATACCCCCATGACTGAATAAAAACTCATCCTTGAGTTCCTTACAAAATATTGCGAAGGCATGCGATTATTAACTTGAATGGAACTAATGATGAATGGGATGACATGTGAATGGATCATCATTACAAGACACAACAAAACTAGTGTTCACGACAATAAGAGTAAACACCTTGTACATTGGACATCAAGCCTAAGTTGGAAGCTGAGAGAG
Source organism: Gnetum montanum (assembly GCA_015680685.1). Classification (NCBI taxonomy): domain Eukaryota; kingdom Viridiplantae; phylum Streptophyta; class Gnetopsida; order Gnetales; family Gnetaceae; genus Gnetum; species Gnetum montanum. The sequence continues at coordinate 29,445 of MNCI01001542.1, forward strand.
AAGAGAGAAGAAGTCTATTGCTTCCAATGCCAAGATTGCATGTTTTGTTGTCTATCCATAGGCACACCATCGATCTTGCTCCTTGCATAGCTACTTCAGCACCAATCCATTCCAAGTGTTCCCTACAAATCCGATCTGTTGTTGTATGATTGTCATCTAGACACAAAACACAGTCTTATATTAGCAAGGGTAATTGAATCACAATACAATTGATATCTTGCTTCAGTGTCAAGTCCATTGGCTAAGTTGTGATATGGCTTATACGGATCTGGAGATATACTAATGATGATTACCGAAGGTGTAGGGGTTAGGAGAAAATCGAAAAAATTGGACCAAGACTCCCATGACTAAGAGCAAACCTCTGGTAGCGAAAGAATGGAAAAAGAAAAGGAATAAGAAGGATGAAGAAAAAGAGACAACTATAATGTCGATGAAGTGGATGTCAAGATGGAAATGAACAAAATAAAGTGGATTGCAAAAATATTAAGGAAAAGAAGTTAACTAGTGCACCAAATAGGAATGTTAGTGGGTCCTCTCCAAAGCAGGCTCATGCCCTTAATGCCTTGACAAACCCACACACAAAGAGTTCGTAGACTCTGAGAATGTCATTTGGAACAAGAGTTAAAGTCTTAACCACAAGAATTTACCAAAAAGAAAACAATGCATCCATCAAGATATACACTAATGATACAACCAACAATGAGGTGAACAATGAAGAAAGAAGGATGGGGAGAAGAGAATGGAATGGAGTCTCAAGGACAAGGTGATGTACAGCCCCTTGTGGAGTTAATGATTAATATGACTTGGGAAATCTCATTCCAACTCCAACCTCAAACAAACCACATCCAGTGACTTCGCATCAATGCATTCAGCCAATCCATCCACTTGAAGGAAAGAGAATGCATCTCGAAAGAGCCACCACCATTCCCACGAAATGAAGGAGGAGAGAATGGGAAGTGAGGAGGACCTTAGTTAGAGAGAAAATGTTTATTTTAGTTCCATAACTAGGGCTTGTAGCCCAAATAATTATTTTGTCTAAGAGATGTGCTATGAATTCTCACTGTTTTTTTTTTTTTTTGTATTTATGTGTTTATCCGTGAGAACCACACCATGAAAAGACTTTGTTATTTTTATTAGCTCAGCTTC
>MNCI01001542.1:31760-41928 GCA_015680685.1 Gnetum montanum
CCCAAAATTACTTGCCAAGGATGATACTATCTAAACCACTAACTAAACAATTTAAACAAAATAAAAAACAATATGCATAACTCACAAGACTATGACAAAGAGGCTGAAATCTTTTCTTTAGCAAGCCATCTTGCAAGCAATCTTCTTTACAAATCTTCTTTACAAATGCTCTTCTCAAGACCCAAAGTGTGTCTTCAAGTGAGAGCCCAAGTGCTAGCTAGAAGCCTTCCCAAAGTGTGATGTATCAAGTGTCTTCTCCCCAAAGTGATCTCCCTTCTTCTTCTTACCCTTGAAGCCTTTTTATAAGGATCAAAGGTAGTTACATATTCAAAAATATCTTACCTAACTTCTCTCCCAAGTAACTTGGCCAACAAGTTAGGAAGTATTAAATTAGGAAGTTAGGAGAAATATTGCAAATATTTCCTTTGTGAAAAATAACTCCAATAGCTCTGTATAATTGTTATTTCTATTTTAATTTATTTAGAATTTTTAAGTTTTGAATACTATTGAAGCCCTAGTAATTTTATGAAAATATAATATAATATCCACCTTGGTGTAGACGGTAGTGGTAGCTAATCTGTATAAATTTATATAAATAATTTATCTGCACTTGCACCCATGTAAAATTTGCTACCGAATGTGAAGGCGCCAGGCCTGGAACTGCCAGCAAATAATTCCAAATTATCCCGCCCTGCCAAAATCGTTACCAACTGCCACCACGGGAGAAGGCTCTGCCGCTGCATCAGGCATCGTTGTGGTGTTCAGTTGTTGAAGAGCAAGGGAAAAAGGATTTTCTTGGAAAAAAGAAAACGATGTACTGAACATATGGTCTTGAGCATAGGGTTTCAGTTTCTTGGAATTTGTTTTGTTTTGCCCCAAATTCGCTTAGGGCTTCCTAGGTTTTTTTTTTTTTTTTTGTTTTTGCATTACAAAAACAAGAACCCAAATTTCATTCCCTCCACGAATGTGTCTACACAGTTTTTAGAAATCGCATTACAGAATCATCAATCACTTCTACTGGAAATCCACGATCAGTTCAGACGTTCCCAGAACGTTATACAAGTAGCCAAGTTTCAAATTTTTAGAGCTGCTGCTCCTGAGCGAGCGCCCACTGAAACCATTCATCGGTAGCATCCATGAAAGTGGGGCTAAGCCGAATCATTATGACGCAGAACTTGCGCTGTGACAGAGCACCGTAGCCATCGAAATCGCCCTCCCTGAGCATGGCCTACAAATCGACATCGGAGAGTGAATCTAGACCCAGAATCGTAGCATTTCTGCGCAGGCTCTCCAATGTTATCAGTCCCGTCGCAAGCTCCGCCAGAAGCTCGAAGCCCTTGCACATCTCTGCCATAAACTTTCCGACCCCTAATTTTTCCGCCATCACAGGAAAATAATCCTCGAACTCCATGTCTAGCTCAGACCCACCAAAAATCCTCCACAACTTCACAAGAATTTTCTCCTCTTGCAGAGCTCGATCTGAAACACATCAGCAATTTTCACAGTAGCAACAGAATGAAAATGATGATGGTAGAGTGATGTCGCTGAGTTGCAGATAATTGATTGAGGTGGAAGCGGCAGGAACAACCCCAAGCCAAAGGCAAAGCAAATTGACCATAATATTATTTCATTGACGAATTGGTTTTCATCAATATTTGCATTACTTTTTGATGTAACTAGCTTTCGTTAGTCAAATAAAATTGAATCATAAAATTCTGTGTTTCATCACCGTATAATAACTTACATGAACCTTTGGTAAGTTCAAGCGTTATTCTTTTGAAATTCTTTCCAAATTATTTGAGGCAAAGCACAGATGCTTTGAACAAATATCGATAGCCTGAAACACTGTTTTCTACCACCTTCTCCTGCTTGTTCTTTACCAGTATCCAAGGATTTGCCAGTTATTCTATTTATTGTTTTTATTCGTTCCATCTTTTCTTCCAATCCATCTCTTTTTTTTAAACAAGTGATAGGAATCAATACCTTTTCAAATTACATCTTGTCATTTCGAATATTTGTATTGAAATATTTTGGAAATCTCAATCATCTCATGTCTCTGTTCCATAAAATGGCTAAAATGTGCCAACACTTAGTATCAACATCATAACTTATATGTAAAAACCAAACATTAGCAACCAATGAAAAATAGTTCATACCATCATTAAGAACACTTATTAAATGACAAACTTAACAAGATGGATAACATACACACACACTCACACAAAGAAATGAAAAAGTATAAATGATGTTGTAAAAAGAACAAGAAAAGTTAAAGAAATTGTAAAATGAAAATGTGAAAAACAAAAATGTGTAAAAAAAAAACTTAAAATAACTGAGGGCCTCAAAGGATCAACATAGGTGGCTATCTCCCCCATGACTGAATTGAAAGGAAGAGATCCAAAGTAATGAGTGCCTATTTGAATTTCTTAGAAGTGTCCAACTTCTCCCAATGGATGTTTTCAAGTTAAGTGGTGGAAGTTGGTGATGCTCATATTCCAATGTGTCTATGCTTTCATTGTGGGCATGAGTTTTTCCCTCAGTTTGTTCCATGCATGTTGGTGGGCTGCTTTCTTGATTAGCTATCAACCACTAGGTGTTCTCTTGTTGTTTGGTTACTACATACAAGCATCTTTGTATCTGTGTTTCTTGGGCACACCAGTTGCATGCAGAAGATGCTAAGCATTCCTCCATGTCATCACCCTCTAAGTCACTATATGTGATGCATGGAACCTTCTTCTTCTCTATCTTTAAATAAATTTTTACCTTAAATATTTCCAAGAAAAGATCACAGATTCCTAGGCATGCGTCTATTGTACTCAGCCATGCCCTTTCCATTATAATTAGTTGTCCCCTTTGTTGCTGTTAACTTCTATCACTAGAAAATTAGCTGGGTATGACCAACCACACACAGTGGTAATGATGTCCATTACCAATACTAAGGGAATGGTGATGAACTAGTTAGCCAACTCAAGTTAAATATTTCTCTTCTTAAGTTGGGGCAGGTTCCAAGCTTGATACATTTCTCGTGAGATTAAGTTGACTCCGGAACCTAAGTCAAGAAGAGCCTTATGAGGTTCATTCCTAGCACTTGGAGATAAATTAGGGGGCTTCCAGGGTTAGAGAATTTCTTGGGAAGGTGGCCCACCTTGATCCAATCAGTTACGATATTTGTTAACATAACCGTATGCATTAAGCTCTGGTGTTGGTTTGAAGGGAGCTCTGAAGTCTTATTTGTTGGAGGTGTGTGTACAGACTCAACCACTTGTGGTTGTGAGAGCTTGTTTGAACTTTTTCATTTGAAGAAAGGTCTTCTCTTTTTATGGTTGTCAAAACCAACAACAAGTTGAGGATTTACGACTCTCGTAGCAATGTGTTTCTATAGTTGAGTGGGGAGTTCCCCTTGCATTGTTGGAGCAGGTGGTAGTGGAACTACTGGTGTAAGAGTGGTGGCTAGATTCGGAGGATGGTACACGTGTGGAGTGTCTCCCATAGGAGAAGGAGTCTTAAAATACTCCTGAACTTAGTAGTGACGTCGTGAGGTTGTGTGACCCATAGAGTCACTTGGAGAAACCGATTGCTGCATGTAGTAGCCATATGGGTCTAGTTGTCGATAAGAGTATTGTTCTCTAGGCAGTGGTATCCCCCATGACTGTGCATGTTGACGCTGTTAGTGTTGTGCGATAGGTTTTGATGGAGTTCCACTTGGATAATACGTTAACGATTTGTGAAACTGTCTTGGGTTACCTTGGGGATAAGGTAACCTTCAGGGTGCCTACCGTTGGTTAAGTCTTAGGTTAAGAGCATACACCCTAGACTCTTGCAGATGTGAGATGATTGGGAAACATCCCTTAGGATGGTCATATTGGTAGATCTCACATCCACCTTCATTTTCTGTGTCAGAATCCACAACCTCATCACCGATAGTCATTTTTCCCTTACCTTTGTTATGTGCGTGGCCTAAATCTCTTCTATTTTTCTTATCCTGGTCACTACTTCATTCCTCCTTAGATTCCTCTACGATTTTCAAGACAGTTTCAATTTTACTGTCTAGGAAGTTCCATATTTCGTCTACCTTAGCCAATACTTCTGTTATTACTTTTAAAGCGGCAAGGTTTTCCTATTCACCAACTCTTCAAGTGGTGACTCATCCTCCTCATCGCAAAATCTCACTCCCCTCTTTCAGAGGGAAGGATCACGATTATATTCTTCTGTGCTTTCTCTTTTTCGTATCTCCCCTTCTTCTTTAGCTACTTACTCCAACAATCGATGAATTTTATGGAATCTAAGTTTAGATAATCTCCCTTGGCCATATGTCCCAAGGGTTCTCCTAGTTTCGTGTCTTAGCCCATCTACAAGGTGGCAGAGTTGATCCCGTTGTGCGTAACCATGGCTCGGGCAATGATGTAACAATGTGTAGTATTGGCCCATGGTAGCATCCAAGGGTTCATGAGTATATTTCTTCCATCTTTGGATCTGCTTACACAAATTGAATACTCTGGAGTACGTTTGACATTTATCATTGAACAGTTCCAACATCGTACTCCACCTCCTAATGGTTTCCGGTTCTAAGGACTGGTACCAACTTTCTGCCTCTTTTATGAGTGTCCTAGGAAACAACTTTAACTTATGCCACTCGTTTTCAATATTTTGCAAGGTGCAAGCATCATGGAATGCCTATAAATGATTCTACAGATCAGCATTATATCACCCTTCAAAACGTGGGATATTATTCATATCTAATCTCTTGATCCGGCTATCTTTTTGATGCCTTGTAGGTATTCTTACAACCTCCGTAATATCTAACATACTTCAAGTTTCTTGTAGGGGTTCATCATGGTCATCTCTCTCATGACGTCTATGATTCCTACGTGGTTCCCTACTTTCCCTTCTATGCCTTGATTCTCGTGAATGCCCTCGTCCTCTCTCTCGTTGAGGTCTTTCATCTTGCTTACCCTTATCCTCACCATTATGCTCTTTGTGACTGCGCCCTGATGTGGAAGGAGAGGGTGAATGATGTTATGAAAGGGAAGAAGAAGGAGAACCATCACCATGACGATGTTTCTTACCTTCTCTTTGGTGGCTACGGCCCTGATCGTGATGATGATCTGAATGCTCATCCTTATCATGTGTTTTTATTCCCTCGGTGAATAGTTGGCGTTCACAGGGATCAGAACCAGGGTTGTGTATCATGGAGCATAGGCTTTGATACCCCACCTCCTCACCATTGTTAGAAGGGGGAACATCATTCTATAGAGAACCTGTTATAATTGGTTCACCATCTTCAATTTCGCTAAGGACATGTGGGACCCCTTTGCCCTTCAACAGTGTATGGTGGCTCTCCTGCCTTAAGTCCATTAAATGTTGTGTTGCTGTGGGATGGTAATCCCTCATGTCATAATCTCCTACAACGTATTCAGTGTATAGTTGTGTCATGTCAATTTGTGCAAGAGCACGGAGGAGCATGTTTGGGACTGCACGATCTGAAGGTAACACTATGTTACCTTGCAAGTCTCTCCTTCGCAATTGTTTATCTTAATGGAGGATAAAGGTAAAATCGAGTACATACTCGTCGTGGTGAGTATACACTACCCAATACTGTTGAAGAACTGGCATATCTCGGTTATGTGTGTTAGATTGCCGACTGTTTCTTGTATGATCCCTAGGTGGTGAAGTGCTCTTATGAGAAGAAAAAATCTTAGATTAATTCGGTGTGCTATTTAACCGTTATGTAATTTTTTGTTTAATTAACCCTAAGGGTTCATTTAAGCTCCCAACGATGTGGATAATTTCCTATGTTCTACTTAGTGCACAAACACTTAGTCCCTGGCGACGGCGCCAATGATGAGTGGCGAGGTACCCCTACACTCAACCATACGAATACGAGCGTTACACACGCAATCTGGTTGAACGCCGCAGACTAAGTGCCTAGACACCTTATGGAACACTTAAGGTTAATCGTTCACTGTCTTCCCAGACTTACTTGTAGTTGTCACGGTTGTATCGTTAAGTAAGTCTGAGGTATGTGATTTTTATATCTTTTATGTTTTATCTCCTATGCTAATGTGGTAAAGGTGAAGAGACTAATTAACTAACTAAGCCTTAATTAACCTAGCATCAGCATCCGTTCCCACTTACCGTTCACACCCTGAACCAATGCAACCTTGGTTACCAAACGCTATTCGTCACTGGGATCACCAAGCGGAACGCACATGCTCGAAGCAGTCGTACCGAATGCACTTAACTATGGGAGAAAGGTTGAGAGAGATTTAATCAACTAATAAAGCATTTAAATGATAAACAATAAATAAAAATAAGTAAAATCCTAATTAGCTTAGTCCATGCACTGCAAGGTTTATCCAACAGTTTATCTTTATTTCCGTACACAAACTTGTGTTCAGGTACAATATTTGCTCAAATAAAGATCCATTCACTTTGGATTTCCTGTTGCCGGCACATAGAAATTATTCTATCTCTGGAGAGGTAAAACTGCTAGAGTTTCGTTATGATCTAGGCCTAGAATGAGAAACAAGGGAGAGCCGCCTCTTATTTATAGACTTACGCACCACAATATCATGTATGCGATATCGTGGGGAAGGACGCGATATCGCATATGCGATATCACGTCCCATCACTAACCAATCATCAATGGCTGACTAAATATCCTTACAATGCTACAAATTACTTCCTTTAAATAAAACTTTGTTAACAAACTTGATAGGCATAACTAGACTACCAACCATCTCTTACCTTAGACTTTTCTTTGTAACTCTATGTATGTTGGGAGAAATATTAGCCCTCACATTTCTAATTACATGATGATATTTTCTATATGCCATGCTAGCATAGTCTTAGCTACATGCATGTTCTTCTCATGAGTGAATATTTAAAAAAAAAAACATGCATTAACCTTGATGGACAAAGTCTTCACCATTGCACTTGATCAAACCTTTTGAACCCAAAATTGCATATCCCTTAGAATGAAGCCTACCCATTATAAGTCTCAATGAAGATGTTTTATAATAATGTGTTAACCTAGTGGTAAGACACTTGATTTGGAAGCTCCATGTCATGGATTTGATGCGGATGGGTAGTATTAAGTTATATAAAGTTCTAATTGGACAATAAATCTTGGGTTCCAACCCATAATAAATCTTGAGTATAAATCTTTAGAGAGAATTTTATATAAGAAAGAATCTTGGGTAGTATTAAATCTCCTCGGAAGAATTGCTGGTACTTTATTATGGGTGACTATTCTTTAGATGCAAGATTTAAAAAATCAACATGGATTTCCATGTCTATGCAGTCTCCCGTGGGGAATCATTCATGCTTTGTCTTTGTCATAGATTGCGTATTCTTAGATGCAAGATTTTGAAAGTAAACAAGGAAGGATGTGAGTCTATGCCGTCTCCCGTGGAGAATTGTTGATACTTCGTTGTCGATCAAAGTATTCTCTCAATGCAAGATTTTTCAAGTACAAGTGGAGTTGGTGTTGTCATCCACTATCTTGGATATAGTGGAGTCTAAGTTGGTATCCATTGAAGAAGAGTCTAGAGTTAGTCCCCTCTACTAAAAATATGGTTCATGACAAGCTAAGAGGTATCAGGTGTAAGAGAACCAAAGAGCTACACTCTACTAGAAACATCTTTGAANAGTGTAAGAGAACCAAAGAGCTACACTCTACTAGAAACATCTTTGAAGTATTCCACATCTAAGCATCCCTTAGCTACTTCTCTACTTGTATCTCTAGGCAAGTTCCAGTGTGAATAATAGAAGCTTTGAAGTCTTTCTTTAAATTTCTCTCTATGTTATTTGAAACAATAATTACAATTTATGAGCAAGTGAGTGAGTGAGTGAGTGAGTGAGTGTGAGTGTGTGTGTGTGTGTGTGTGTGTGTGTGTGTGTCATCCATCATGTAAATTTGTCACCCAATAAGTGTTCGGGCTGATGGGATGAACTNAGTAAATGAAAAATGAAACTTTATTAATGTAGAAATAGTGTATTTGGATCATGCTCTAAGGATTTCTTAGGGTTACCTTCCTTTAGCATGTATTCCTTAGAGACAATCCAACACTATGATCATGATTAGGCCTATACTTCACTAGAAGAGATGGTCAGTCACCTTCATGTCCTACTTCACCTACCTTACATTACTCACCTTTATTGAATCTGCAACTCCATGCTAGCATGACCTTTAATTTCTGGGTATAAATACCTCAAGTCAACCCCTCAAAGGTTACCTCTAAAGACATGCTTGTTATTACAAAGTGACACCATTTTTATTATGAAAAGACTCTATTTGAGAAAAGATATGTGACAATTAGTATCCAAGGATCCATAAAAGATCCCACCATCATGTTAATGTTAGGAATAATATGTTATGCTCCATGTGTCCAATAAGATGAACAAGAAAAAAAGTTAAATTTTCACTTTTTCATCACATCAAGCAAAAAGATAAATTGATTTTTATTTTAATAAAATTTGATAGGTAGATGTAATTAGAGAATAGCCCTAATTTCTTATGTCTCTTGAATTTCCAACCTAATTTTTCATAAAATAGGCTTGTTCCATCATATTCTATTATGGCCCCATCATTTGACTACAAATATATGGGAAAATCGTGTTTGTAAGAGAAGCAATTGATGCCATTGAGGCAAATTAATGCTAAAAAAAAGAATATTGAAGATATTATGGAATTTTTTTCTATTCATCCCATTACTTTATCACTATTTTCAATTTATCATCAATTATCATTCATCAAATTTTAGTCATCAATCCTCATATCACCAATTCTACAATTTATCCCATAATTTCATATCCTATTTATCATCTACAATCACATTCATAATTTCATAATTTATCCCAGTACAAGTTCATTCATTATCAATTCATCATATTCAGCAATTCTCATTAATCAAAGAAGTTGAATAATCACATTTGAGGCTACTTTTATGCAACAAATTTTACCTAGAAAATCAACTCAAATTAATTTCAAAATTTATAAGTAGGTAGATTTTGAAAGATCTTTGTATTAAGCATTCACATACTCTATAACTCTGTTGAATCGGACAGATATTCATCTTACAAAACAACAATTTCTATTTTGAACACTGAATATTTTTATTCCATACCCCTTTTTTAGGGTACATTTGAATGACTAAATAAACTCAAATTGATCTAAAATATAACAATCTTATAAGTTGCAAAACAAGTTCTCTAACAAGCCTATGATCAACCCAAAACTCATTTGGATAATGAAGATATTGCAACTACAAAATAGAAAAAAAATAGTTATTCTTAGTTGGGCCACCCACATCATTTGATATATTGGGTTGCCAACAACCTATAAAATGAAAAATTCTTTAAAATCTTATTACAACAAAAAAAATCTATAGATAACCATAAGCCCAACAAAATTCAAATACATCTTTTGCTTTATAACTAGACATTAATCAACAATTTGACATATGGTTAATTAAGATCAATCTCTTACATAAACATAGTTCTTTTGTAAGGTGTGGTGAATGATGGTCGACCTAGCCCAATAATTCATCACTACAAGATATCATTGCATGGCCTAGCATGGTAGGAAGCAAAATTCGCCCACAAGTTATAATTCATTGACCTAGCACAAAAAGAAGTAAATTTTCCCTGCAAGGTATTATCATTGATCCAGCATGGTAGAAAGTGAACTTCCCCTACAAGGTATGAATGTGAAAGCTAGAAATTGACCCAACCTAGAAGAAAACAACTACGATGTTGGAGACAACTCCTAGAATAACAAAACTATGATATTTCCAATACAATAAAGTATAAAGAAATTAAAGATCACCAACAAATTTAGAAATCCTTTAATCTCGTAAATATGATTAGTTAAGTTGAGATCCAAGGACATCAATAATTTAGAAACCTTTCAAATCCATGAATATAATAAAAATAAGTTATGATTTAGAATTATCACAAAAATCATTTATAGATGAGGAAAAATCAACAAGTTCATAAGTAAGCAATAATCTCCTTAGATCTAGGATTTGTACCCCTCAAAATGCACAAAATAAAAAATAAAAATTAATTCGTATAATTCATTAGTAAANGCATAGATGATGAAGTACATGAAGCACTATCGTAGTATCCTCCTCTAATTGTTGTACCAAATATCATCAATGGTTGA
>MNCI01001543.1:0-54322 GCA_015680685.1 Gnetum montanum
CAAAACATGATACATAGTACATGATGCAAAATGCAAGTGCTCATATACAAACACGGCACAAAAAGCAAGCTCTTTCAAAAAGATCAAAAAAAAACAAAACAGGTCAAAGAGAAAAATGCACGGAAAAGGTCTTCAAGACCCCGCTTACATCATAAACAAAAGACTATTGGCCATTCTCATACAAGCCCCAGGCAAGAAGGCTGTTGTCTTGAAAAAATAGTTACACTCGTGTCTCAAAGAGACCATGTTGCACATCATTGCATGGCTTTGACTGTTTACAACGGGCCCCGCAAATACTCTATAAGAGTCCCGTTTCTCCAAAGAACGCACCTCCTATGCCTTTGTTCCGAGTTTGCTAAAAACCCAGCTGTTGACAAGGACCAATGACATAACTTGTACAGAAGAGAGCATTCCTCTCCCAAAAATCCCAACAACAATCATAACCCTTAACCTCCTAGCTTCCCTGGTTACAACCGATTCCCTTGCATCTTGAACCACATTCCCTCAAGTCCCATATACTTTTGAAAATGGTGTGATGATACCCAGCCAAGGGCCAACGGTTAATGTTTGATGCTTTATTGCTCATGGTGTTTTACACTTCTTTGTCGACGCCTCTTGGGTGGATTCTTCCAAACGTCAACAAAGAGGGGCCAATGAAACACCACTAATTTTGGCCTAGCACTTTCAAACAAGAATCAAGCTAAGTCATGCTACTGCCCAACATGAGTACAGCGTGACCAAACTTGGAGGCCTCCGAAACAGCCCCCGATGGTCCATGATTCAACAAGAAAGGTTCCCCCAGGGCCCACAGGTGAATGCATAAACTTCCAGCAACCAGAATCAAAAGTTTCATGTTCAAAATGTTTGGTTTTGGCTAAGTACACTTTGGTTACTTTTTCAGACACTGCATAGCGTAAGGATTAGCATCACCAACTTTTGGAGCCCCGAAATTGAGTCAAAATAGGCTGACATCAAGCACAAGCACCCTCCATAACCTTCACCAAGGTCCCTAGCAGCTACTAGCCTCTAGAAAATCAAGATTTGGGCCTCAAATGTGTCATTTAGACTTGGTGATGTTGGGGTTACTTTTTCAGACACTACACAGCGTAAGGATCAACGTCACCAATTTTTAGAGTCCCAAAACTAAGCCAAAATGACTTGATTTTAAGGGTGTAAGTCGTCCTCAAGGTGCACTATTGATAACTATGGGTCCCGGCCTTTAGAAATTCCATATTTCAGCCCAAAATTGCAAGTTTTGGAGGTCACACTATAGATCACACTATAAGTCATGCTGGATGTTAGACAAGCGAGGCGGTGTTAATCCTTCTTGATTTTTTTTTTCAAGAAATCTATACAATGGTAAGGGGACATGGAAGACCATTCAAAATTGGACTGGATATTCAAAAAAAGAAATATAATTTTTCCAAGTGGGCCAGAGTTGGAGCTAATCTTTTTAAATTTTTAAAATTTTTATCGCTTGAGGGCTTGTAATTCTAATTTGTATTTTTTTTATGGGATTGAATGACCCACAAATTGTAAAATACATTGAACCTAGTCAAAGAAAACTCTAGCCAAACCCTAGCCCAACCCTATAAATTCCCTATCAATTCACACAAACTAGAAGATGGAGGCAAAGAGGTAAGAAAGAGAAGAAGAAGATGGGAAGAGGAAAAGATTGGAGAGATTAACAATTCTGAAGGAAGACAGAACTTGCAATCCTTGGACGCTCTACACATCTAATTTTTGGCTTTCAAGTTTTCTTCATGTTCATCCCATTTCATCACCGCATCATTGTGTCATATCATTCTAGGCCTAGGTGTTTGACTTGCCATCCACACTTGTGCAACTACGCTTTGACTAGTGCATATTCTTGTTTGAAACAATACAATATAGTTTCATTATTGCCTCCCATTTACATTGTTTAGTTCTATTTATACTTTACAAATATAAATTTTTTTATGCTTTATTCATAACTTAGTACGCTTTATTTATATTTCGTATCATTGTTTACATTCCGTTTACATCCCGTTTATGATAACCCCAGCGCTAGCCGTAGCTTATGCTCAGGGAAGTCCTTGGTTGATTTGCGTGCAAACCATCCAAGGCACTCTGCCTTCGTTTACTTTTCCAGCTTGCCCTAAGGTGAAGGTAGGGTCAGCTGTGGCTGCTCGACGATCTCTCGGTGTCTATTTCCTTTCCAGCCTTACACCAACGATTTAGGTCAGTACACTTACATCAGCAGTTACCTCATACGCTTCGACATAGGCGGTATCACATTTCCTAGCAGTTTCATGTCTTCATTCCCGCACTGGCATTTTGATACCCCTTGTACTTGTAATTTCCTTCTTTTTATTATTATTTTGCATATCAATATTTTGCATGTTGCAATATGGCAGTCCGAGATGATACTAAAATAGCAGTTTGGCATTGGCATATCGACAGGCACACGTTTCACTTGTAACTCTACACTCGCACCTTAGTTAGCAAGTCACATCTCGGTGTTTCTTTGTAGATTTTCATTTCACACAATCTCTGATGACCCTTACCCAGGCTTTCATCTTATGATGGTAGGTCAAGCAAGAGATGGGAATCCATCATGCCCTTTCCATGCCTTTAATGTTAGCAGGGCCATAAGGCAAGCTTGCGACACGGTTGAAATCTGACATGATCAACTGGGGGTTGACTATGATTAACACTATAGCAGCCTTAGAAGCATCCCTGGATTGGCCCAGACACCTGGTCCAAGCCCTAGATTTAGAGTTTGGGGATGTAACCGATGATCCTCTTGTCGAGATACCCGTGACAACGCCAAAAAGGGAGGTAAAGACATTAGGACTTAGCTCCCTCCTAAACACACAAATACATGAAGGAATAGTTAAAACTTTGCAGGATCACATCGATGTTTTTGCATGGTCGTACAATGACATGCCGGGTCTGGATCCATGGTGGATTCAGCATAACATTGTCCTAGACCCACACGTAAAGGTAGTGAAGCAAAAGGCATGTAAGATTAAGCCAGAAATCGTAATATTTGTGAGGGAGGAAATCACAAAGTTGTATCGAGTAGGTTTCATCCGCATGGTCGACTATTCAGAGTGGGTGTCCAACATCGTTGTAGTTTCGAAGAAAATAGGAGGGATACAAATCTGTATAGACTTCCGAGACTTGAACAAGGCAATGATCAAAGACAACTTCCCACTCCCGAGCATCGATGAACTCATCGACACAACAACTAGTCATGCTTTGCTATCCTTCATGGATGGCTTATCTAGGTACAACCAAATCTGTATCAACACAGAGCACCAGCTATCAACAACCTTCATGACTCCATGGAGAACCTTCTGCTATACCATGATGCCTTTCAGGCTCAAGAATGCTGGAGCAACCTACCAGCGAGCCATGACCTATATTTTTAGTGACTACATCTTAGAAACCTTAAACGATTACGTAGATGATATAGTAGTTAAGTCCAAAGAGGCAACAAATCACCCATGCGATCTAGGGGTAGTCCTCAAGTACTGCCAAATGCATGACTTACACCTCAATCCTAAGAAGTGCATCTTCAGAGTAAAGACTGGACGCATGTTAGGATTTGTAGTATTAGAGGCTGGAATATGGGTGGACCTCGACAAAATCAAGGCCATCGTCAATCTAGTGCCTTCCACAAATCTTAAGGAATTACATGGTTTACAAGGTAGGGTACAATTCATTCGAAGGTTCATAGCCAAGTTCACCAACAAGTTACACCCCATGCAACATCTTCTAAAGAAGGGGGTTGACTTTGAATAGATAACCTAGTGTCAACAAGCCTTTGAAGACCTGAAGCAGGAGCTCTCGCACCTCCTAACGGTGCATCCACCATAAAGGGAAAAGCCTTTCTTCATATACCTTGCAACCTCCGATGGTTCCATAGCAGCACTACTATGTTAGAAGCGGGATGACGGTTTTGAGATACCGGTGTACTACCTAAGCCATGCACTAATAGCCTACGAGGAAAAATACAACGAAGTGGAGAGGAATATCCTAGCCTTAGAATTCGCACTAAAAACATGGTGGCATTACCTATTTCGCAGCACAACCAACATCATTTGCAAAAGCAACATACTCCGGGCTATCACCAGCAACCTGTACGAAAATAGCAGGATAGCTTGATGGAAGGCAATAACCATGGAGTTCGACCTATGCTATGTAAGTCAATCGTCAACAAAGGGTCAAGCCATAACAACCCAACTTACGACCTTGCCAGTCAACGACCAGACAACCATAGATCCTGAGTTCCCAGACGAATATGTTAGCAATGTCACCATCATCCCATCACATTTTTAGGTAACCTTACACTTCAACGACACCTCAACCATGTGAGGAGGTAGCGCCGCTACCATGATCACATTCCCTTCTGGGGAGATGCACCCATCCACTTATCAATTTGTGTTCCCTTGCACCAACAATGTGGTAGAGTATGAGGGGCTACTCAGAGGCCTCTTAACTGCCCGTGTGCTATGTATGCAATACCTAGCGATCTAGGGAGATTCACAACTAGTCATGAATCAAATCACTGAAGTCTACGCTTGCAAGGCTATGCATTTACAACCCTACTATGACCTAGCAAAAATCCTACTGAAGAAATTCGTGACCATTGATGTGCAGCACATGCCATGTAACGAGAACACCATAGAAGATGCCCTAGCTACCCTCGCGTTAAACATCCCATCACATTCTTTGGAAAACCTACCAACCACGATCACAGGAATGTATCAATCCCATCACTCAGGTGGAACACATGGCCTCTATCATTGTTGCGGATACCTCAGAGTGGTACCATAACATTAAAGCTTCTTTACAGCATGGCGAACCCCTAGGTGGATTGACATCGGCTTAGCGAGATGAAATCCACAAGCTTGCTCGGTAATACATGCTCATGGGAAATGACACCCTATGCCGACGATCCTACGATGGGATATTGTTGGCATGCATGGGTGGTGAGCAGGCACAAAAGGTAGTTAATGAGGTTCATGAAGGGCTCTACGGTGGACACATAGCACCCAGGGCTATGGCTATGAGAATCAGATGCCTAGGGTACTATCAGCCCTACATGAAGCGTGACTACCTGTCAAAAGTTAAGACATGTGACACATGCCAAAGATATGAAAATATCATACACATAACACCTATAGCCTACACCCAACGCAAACTACGTGGCCCTTCCAACGATCGGGACTACACCTCATAGGGCCTATCACGCCTAAGTCCTCCGTAGGGCATAGCTTCATTATCACTGTCAAAGAGTATTTTACTAAGTGGGTGGAAGCTATTCCCCTAAGGAAAATGATGTCTCAGAAAATCTGCCATTTCATCCTCGATAACATTGTAACTAGGTTTGGGCTTCCGATGACTATTGTGACCGACAATGGGCCACAGTTCAGCAGTATGGAAACCTGAACCTTCTGTAATAATCTAGGCATTAAATAATCATTTTCTTCCCATTATTATCCATATGAGAATGGGTAGGCAGAGGCTAAAAATAATTCCATTATCAACTTGCTGAAGAAAATAGCAAGAGGTGGTGGCATGAGCAAATACTCTACATCCTCTGGGCCTACCAAATGACTTGCAAAACTGTGATGAGTAAGACCCCTTACAGTCTTTTTTACGGATCTGAAGCTGTATTGCCTCTTGAGTTGTAGGTACCCTCACTTCGGATGATCCTATCCAATGTCGTGAGTGAAGCCCATAACAACAAATCACAGACCATCGACCTCAACTCAGTGGAGGAGGAACGCATGTAGACGCTGAGACGAATCGAACACTATCAGAATAAACAATAGCAGAAGCACCGTGAAGACTCGCATCGACGGCCAGTGTAGAAGGGAGACCTCGTCCTCGAGGCCGTCCGTGAGCACATGAGTAAGTTCTCAACCAACTGGGAAGGTCCTTACGTGGTTACTAAAGCCTTCAGGAGTGGAGCCTTCAAACTGGTAGACATGGACGACAACGAGTTCACCAACTCGGTGAACCACATGTACCTCAAGCCTTACTATGTCTGAAGTGCAACAGCAACAACACACACCGTCTACTATGATGAAAAATTGGTAGTTGCACTAGGCAGCATCCTCAATGGCGATAAACTAGCAGCATCGAGCAATGTCCGCCATGATGTTAAACTGGCGACAACCATCTGCCATGACGTAAAACTGGCACTGTTAGTCCACTATGACTATAAGCTAGCATTGTACTTCTGTTACGACATAAAAATGGTATGTATGGTCTACTAGGACCTCAAACCAGCACATGATCTACCAAGACCTTAAACTAGATTCGCGTCGCACCCTCAAGATGCACCACCACTAGATACTTGTCAAATGAAGGGGCATGATGTCGGCATGTGGGTGGGACGTCGTAGCTCAAGGATGCAATTCTCGACATGAGGAGAACGTGGTCTCGAGCATGCACTGTGCCACTACCCTCGGTGTCATTCTGAACCTTCGAAGACATCGTATGATGTCACATGGGCCTTTGAACCTACCGTCATCATGGCCCACCACCCTGATGGTAGTTCCTACGCTCGTTCCCACTTCTGAGGTGCTGACAGTATTGTGGCCTAGCCAAAATATTGTTGCTCTTTAGTTCCCCACCAAGGTTTTGACTTGCGCAATGTTTAGCTATGTGGTAGCTCATCCCATAGCTGAACTGAGCATGCATTCCTTTGGAAAGGATTCTAGTGCATCCGTGCCCACAACATCTCCCGGCACCTTGGAGGCCAGCTCCCCCATGCCGGTGTTGCCAAGGTGGCTGCTAGCCTTCTAGCTTTGGGCATCTCACACCAGCAATGATGCCCAAGATTAACAACAATGCCAGTAGCGAGCAAGACCTTGTCCCTAAAAACGCATCTTGCTACAGCAACAAACGCTACCGCGCTATGAAGCGAGTACCTCAACTAACATGGCTATTTGAGAGTGCAAACTCTAGCATGTGCGTAACATAGCTTGCCATGCGGAAGGTTGCAGTAGGCAAGTTAGAACCCTCCATGGATGTAATGCAACTCATCCTATGAAGGGGACATCTACCTACAGGGGGTTGAAGAACTATCCCTTTCCATCAGGAAGCAGCGGACCATGTCTACTGCTACGCTACACTGAGCTACATGGTGCAGTAAGGCATACCAGTCCAGCAGAAGAGACAGAAGGTAGTTTGAAAGGTACAGTCAACGGAGTTCGCAAGACTTGCATCGTAGGAGAAAAGGTTTGCAAATCAGCAAAGCTTTCGCGACTAAGGCAAGTTGCTACGCTACACTATGCTACGTAGCGTAGCATAGCGTAGCAAGCATGTGACATATAGTAGAACGCACAACAAAGTGCTACACTACATCATGTAGGATACGTCACAAAGCACAGCAAGGCATACAGGTGGTTGTGGGACATCAATGCACTCCACCTAATCAGACCCTTGGCACATGTCTCCAGACACTGATGGCATGATTACGGCATGGTAGGATCGCAATTATTGCATGATAGGTTCTCATCACAACAGTCTTGTAAGCCCAATGGTCATAGATGGCTCAAGTGGTGCTAGTAAGATGACACAGGCCTACGACACGTAGCATTCAAACCACCCCTTTTCGCTTACCTTCAGCCCTATAAATATCTTGGCAAATAGCATGTAACAGGTCAAAAAATTTTGAGAAGCACCCACAATTTGAAAAAGTCTGTAATTTTTAAAGTTGGAAATCTCAAAAGAGTTCGCATCTTTCTTGAAGCAAACAACTTCCAAGTGGTGGGAACTTTGAAATTTTAAAACAAAGATTTCCCCTTTTTCCAGCATTGTAATATCAAGGTCATCTGCCTAACACTGTAAACAGCAAGTCTCTCTCGGCTGGCGTGAGGTCTCCGTCTCTGTTCTACCACCTTGGTAGAACCCCGCATTGTTTGTACACAAGTCTTCATCCAAGCGCATAGCTCTTTTTTCTTGGCACACCTTGGTTACCCTTGGGATTTCTACACTTCGTCACACTGTGCAGCTGATTGTATCCACCTTGACCAAACAAGTTTGTAGCTTCAGAGCGGTGCATGTTTCTAACCACACTTTACTTTATCTCTCATTTGTTGTCTCTTTTTTTGTATTATTTTTTGTCTTATTCACCTTTAAGCATTACTTCATATTACTGTCGCATTTTTACAGTTTCTCCCCTGCTTCATTTACCCTTAAGAATTATCTCACATTTTGCATTATATACGTTGCAAAAGGATATATTGACACCGATGTAATTCCCTGTCTGATCAACCAGACTGTTAAGGGAACCCCGTGTCCACACACACCCAGCACGACCCTCTCACGGATACGTGGTTGGAACTATCGTGTCCGTCAATCCCCGGCGTTCTTCCAACCACCAACATTTTCAATCACTACAGTGGGCATCAAACTTGGATACTGCATTTCCCTGCAACCCAAAACATGCATCTTCCAGCACCCGTCATCACCCACCAGGGCTAAACGTCCATCTTGTGATCAATCCATAACTACGTTCTGACCGATGCACACTGTAATCATCTTTCAATACAAAACAGTTTACATTTTGCCCAGATTTATTACAGTTTTCTTTGTTTTTCCAGTTCAGGTTTACATTTGTGTTTACGTTATTGAGCCTGTTTACATTACAGTTTATGTTTAATGTGCATCGTTTACATATAACCCAATGCATTGCAAAGTGCATACGTTGGGGAAGTCCTCGTTTGATCAGCGCACGGACCATTCAAGGCACTCTGCCTTCGTCCATTCTGGCTTGCCCTCAAGCGAAGGTAGGGTCTTCAGTATTTCTTCTAAGGATCTCCCAGTGTTTGTTTCATTCCAACCTTGCATCGACAATTTCGGATGATACAACTATCATTAATTTAGCACCACCTACAAACCTTAAGGAGTTGCATTGATTATAGGGTAGAGCCCAATTCATAAGTAGATTTATCGCAAGATTAACCAACAAGTTGCATCCAATGCAACACTTGCTTAAAAAATGGTGTCAACTTTGAATGGACCAACCAATGTCAAGAGGCATTTGATAGCTTAAAGAGAGAACTTGCCCATCTTCTAATAGTTTACCCTCCCCAAAGGGACAAGTCGTTTTACATTTACATTGCCACCTCAGACACATCTATCACAGCCTTGCTTTTCCAAAAGAGGAATGATGGTTCTGAAATCCTGGTTTATTACCTGAGTGATGCCCTAATAGCTTATGAAGACAAGTACAACGAAGTAGAGAAAGGTTGTCTTGCTTTAGTATTTGTGCTTAACAAATGGAGGCATTACTTGTTTCGTAGCCAGGTAAAGATTATTTGCAAGAACAACATACTTTGGGCTATTACAACCAACATATACGAAAGTAATAGGATAGCCCAATGGAAGGCCATAATCACAAAATTTGACCTACACTATGTAGCAAAACCATATGTAAAAGGTCATCCTATAGCTATGAAACTTATAGCCTTGCCTATCAATGTCCTAGAAGTGATAGAACCTAAGTTCCTAGATGAACATGTCAATAGCATAAGCCTAGTACCAACAGATTTCGAATCCATTCTCCACTTTGACGAAGCTTCAACTACATGAAGTAGTAGTGCCGCTACAATTCTCACGTTCCCCTCTAGGGAGATCTGACTTTTCACATATCACCTTACATTCCTTTGCACAAATAATGTGGTGGAATATGAGGGTCTACTTAGAGGCATCCTAGCAGCCCAAGAGTTGGGGATCCAAAGTTTGGAAATTTGAGATGACTTACAACTAGTTATTAACTAGGTAATAGAGGTATACGCTTGTAAAGCATAGCATCTACAACCTTACTATGATTTGGGCAAGCACTTACTAAAGTAGTTCACAATGTTAGACTTCGAACATGTGCCTTGCAATGAAAACAGTATAGTGGATGCATTAGCCACATTAGTGCTAAGCATGCCATCACATATGTTTGCTACCTTGCCAACTTCGATACTGGAATGCACCAATCCTATTATTCACATGATACACATTGCATCTGTGAGTGCAACAGATACTCAAGAATGGTATGACAACATTAAAGCATACCTCCAACATGGTGAACCCCCACGTAACCTAACACCTGCCCAAAGGGATGCACTACAAAAATGAGCCTAGAAATATGTCCTCATAGGAGACAACACCTTGCACAAACACTCTTATGACAAGAAATTGCTAGCTCGTGTTAGTGAGGATGAAGCACAAAAAATTGTGGATCAATTTCATGAGGGATTATGTGGAGGACACATAGCTCCTAGGGCTATGGTAGAAAAAATCAAACATCTAGGCTACTACTGGCCTTGCATAGAATGAGATTTCATTGCCAAGGTTAGAACATGCCACGTATGTCAACGCCATGGAAATCTCATACATGTATTGCCTACCGAATTACATATCATGAAGATCACATGGCCTTTCCAATGTTGGGGACTAGATACCATAGGACCTGTTACACCTAAGTCTTCTATACAGCATAGTTTCATTATTAGTGAAACTGAATACTTCACAAAATGGGTAGAAGCTATACGCCTAAGAAAGACCATGATCCAACAAGTTTTCAACTTCATTCTAGAAAACATAGTGACATGAGTTGGCCTTCCCATGACTATTGTCACTGATAATGGGCCACAATTTAGTAGCACAGAAACCAAAGCCTTTTGCAAAAATATTGGAATCAAACATTCTTTCTCATCACCATACTATCCCCAGGAAAATTGCCAAGTAGAGGCTACCAACAAATTCATCATCAACCTTTTGAAAAATATTCTTAGCAGTAGCAAGAGGCGATGACACAAGCAAATCCTCTATGTAATTTGGGCTTACCACATGACATGCAGAACAACTATAGATAATACTCCATACAATCTTGTAGATAGATCTGAAGGAGTGTTACCTCTTGAATTTTAGGTTTCATCACTTCAAATGATCCTTTCGAATGTTGTGGATGAGGCTTAAAACAATGATTCAAGGATCATTTATCTTGATCCCATAGAGGAGGAATGCACCCAAACACTTGGTTGAATCGAATGGGACCAAGACAAGCAATGGTAGAAACATCACTACAATTTACACCAACACCCCATCAAAAATGGGGACTTAGTCCTTAAGGCCATTGCTTAACTAGTGAGAAAATTCTCAGCCAACTGGGAAGGCTCATTTGTAGTCATGAAAGCCTATGAAAGTGGGGCCTTCAAGCTGGCTGATGTAGACGGTATCAAATTCTCGAATCCCATCAACCACTTCTATCTAAAGCCATACTACATCTAACATGAAGGATTATACTAGACATGAAGTAAGGTAAGCAAAATTTCTGCTATAACTATAAACTGGCACAGATAGTCCACTATGACTATAAACTAGCATAAATAGTCCGCTATGACTATAAACTGGCACAGATAGTCTACTATAACTATAAACTAGCACAACACATTTACTATGACTATAAACTAGCACAGATAGTCTTCTATGAGTATAAACTAGTATAGATAGTCTACTATGACTATAAACTGGCATAGCACATCCACTATGATGTTAAACTAGCATAGCATGTCTTTGGGCCATGACATAAAACTAGCACCCATAGCATGGTCTTCTATGACCTTAAACTGGTCATCCCCCATCTACTACGATGAAAAGATAGCACAATAGTCTACTGCGATCTTAAACTAGCACATTGGTCTACTGAGACCTTAAACTAGCACATCCAATGGTCTACCAAGATCTTAAACTAGGTTTGCAGTGCAACGCCTCCCAGCTCACACATGTGACCTTGTGAACAAGCTAGCATGCACATCTTCAAGCTTCCTAGACAACATGGGGTGGGACATTTCAGTTCCAAAATGAAGATCACATCATAAAAAAAAAACCTTGTGGGACATATGCAACATCATCATTCCTAGCATCTTGCTGATCTTCCATAGATGTCGTTTGACATCTTGCTAACCTTCTAAAGCTACTACTACCATAGCCAATCCTCTTGGTCATAGCTCTCACCATCAGCACCTATTGCTAGAGTCCTAGCACTATTATGGCCTAGCCACAATGCTACCATCGTCCAACCCTTGCCATTGTCAAAGTTCAAAGAAGCATTCAGCTATCAGGCTTCTCACCTTACAGCTGGATTTCATGATGCTTGCCTTTGGTGGGGATTCCTAAGCACTTACATCATCATCACTCCTAGCTTCTTTAGTGCTCACTTCTAGCATGGCCGTTGAAGCTTTCTAGCCTACCACTACCAAAACCTGCACTGGCCTTCCTGCTCTAGACATCGCACATGTGAAGCACACCACTCGCCACCCTGGAAGTATCCCGAGAAAATAAGACTTTTCCCTCACTTCACTCGATGGTTTTTTTTCTAGTTTTCTATCTATTGTGTTTGCAAGATAAAAGCCAAGATGGTGTCATTCAAAGCTATGTTCCACCACGAGTGTGAGACACTACATTTTTCTGAAGTACCCACTTTGATTATCCTAGCTACTTGAGAGTGCATATCCTATTCTCCCTTAAGCCAACTTAATTACCATTCCTATACTCACAACTTTCAACACCTTTTTCACAAGCTTTTCCAATGCACATAAAGCCCCTTCACATGCCCAACCACCAGGGCCATGATGGACGTAATGCAACTCATCCCATGGGAAGCCTCTGTAGGCAGGTCAAAGCTCCACATGGATGTAGCATAGCTCATCTCGGGGAGGAAACACCTATCCTATAGAGATGATAAGGTTTTCTTCAAGTGAACGTGGGTGTGCAATAAAAAGCATAGAAGAGCACAAAATAAAAGAAAATAGAAACAAAATGCACACAAGTACCTAAATTAAATGGTACAATAGCTACTTTGCAATTGCTTTAGCTATGGATTAACAATCTCTAAGCACTTTGATGAGAGGTTGAAATCCAAAAAAGAAAGAAATCCATGTGTTCTGACTCCCTCATAAGCACTCTGACAAGGGATCACACTATGGAAATAGTTTCCATGGCATCACATTCTACATTCATTTCTTCCTTGACCTTGTTTCCTCAAATCCATCCCTTGCCCCCTATCTTACATCACTCTCCAAGTACTCTTAAACATAGTGAAGCATCATCTAAGTGGGCATAGAAGAGTGATGTTGGGATCTTGTTCTTCATGGTGTTTTGTATTCTTTGTCGATGTCTCTCAAGCAGATCCTCCAGACATCAACAAAGAGGGGCCATTGAAACACCATCAATTTTAGGCCATCTTGATTCTCTGGGTGTAATGCCATGATGAACTACACAAACAGTTTGACACCCCAGAAGTCCTAATGCCTACGAAGCTACTTCTGAGCCTACCTACCACCCTCTATAGCATATTCAATGCAACACCTTGCCACAAGGCTAGTTTTCATGAAAGAGGCACTAGGGGTAGACTGTACAGTCTGACAAATTTTCTATCTCCCAGGCTGATAGGCTTGCTACACTCTCTAGCTCACCTAGCCTGACACATAACCCAGTTAACGGTCTACCCAGGGACCATGCTAGGAGCTATTGAAGATATTTAGGATGGACTAAGTAGTTTGGTAAGTTTTCTAACTATAGGACCTGCTATGCTATGCTATGGTGCATAGCATAGTAAGCCATGTTGAGACCGATCAGGCACCAAAGACATAGTTGATAATAATTCAGCCCTCTAGGATGCCTGCCATGATTCATCCTTGAATCATTATCAACATGATGAAGGAGAATATGGCAAATTTTTTCAAGAATCATCTCCATCTGAGTGATACACTGTGCTACACTACACAGCATAGCATAGTGTACTAGGGTTCTAGTGTGGCAATACTTCCACTCAGATTTCTTTGACGAAGTAAAACATAATTTCTGATGCCTAGACCATCAAAAATTCTTGTTCTACTAACACTCCAGGACATGACCAACATCCTATGACAGAACACTTGCAAAGTGAGACAATTCAAGACAAACTGGGTGTTACGTTGTGCTTCGCTACACAATGTAGCAGGGTCAAAATGCATGAAGGTCCTCTACCAAGTGGTTCTAGGAAATGAATTGCTCTTGGCCACTCTTTGACCTTGAAGACTACCTATCTCACTTTGCGCTCAGGTCCCAAGCAAAGTTTCTTCACAAAGGATGGTAGATCAAGTAAGGATTCATGTCACATTAGCTACTACGCTGCACAGCATAGGGAGGACACAAAGCACAAAACTGTCCCAAGGATGAAATCCACAGGTCCTAGGACCCTTACACATGAAAAGTAGCATTGTAGTTGCTTGCCTAAATATGCCTCAAAGGGGTATTTTTGGTTTTTGGGCAAGATTTATCTCAAAACTGGCAGCTACACTATGCTACGCTATGTAGCATAGCTCAGCGTAGTGTCTACGTGTTTATGCTATGCTGATACACTAGGCAGCATAGGTCGTAACACTCACATTAAAGCCTTAAGACATCTCTGGTTAGCTCCAGAACCCTTTGGAAATTGTCATTTCTGCTCCAGCATCTATTTTGGATGCCCCTATTGATTCCCAAGGTTATCCCTATGCTTGACCCTACTCACAAGAGAAGGGAAGACGTAGTCCTAGAGCGTAGGCTTCACTTTACATCTGACAATGGCATTTTTTGTGAAAACATGGCAGTTCCCTAGATTCTGGCACATGCAACTTGAATCGTATGATCACAGGTTAACAAGTTTCATGTCTAGACTCATTACACTGTTGCGTAGAACATTAGTGTGATACTACAACATAGCACATTATCATAACACTACAACATAGCACTATAGGGTAGTATGGTGCATCCAGATTTTCACCCTATGGGACCCAGGACACATGGTGTCCAAACCATATCTTTCTCTTACTCTGGGCCCTATAAATACCCCAACAAATAGCATTCAAATGGTTGGCTTTTAAGATTGGCATTTTGGCAATTGGCGATTATCTTCCAGAGATTAGCATCTTGACATTTGGCTTTCTAGTGATTTGCTTTGGCAAAGAGATTGTGAAGCAAAAGGTTAACGAACAACAAACACCAACAACAGCACTTCATGGATCTCTTAGCAAATGCCAGCTCATTAGTTCTAGTTAGCAAGCCATCGGTAGCAGTTCAAGGGCTGTGATCATACCATTCCATTGTAATCTATACCTACCCAAGACTGCATACCAGTTGTACACCATATTTAGCCAAACAAAGATCAAATCCCCCGATCTTGGGACAGTTCACTCTCTCACTCAAGCCCATTTCATTTCATTTTGCTATCACATACATTTTCCATCATTGTGTATCGATTTACATTTTTTGCTTAGCTATATATTCCATTACACTTTTACTATTCTATACACTACGTTTTCTTCACCTGAATCTCCCCATATGACATATTAAAAAAAATGTTCACAAAAGGTTATTGTACACTGACTAAGTCCCTGTTTGATTGACTAGACTGTTCAGGGCACCCTATTTTCATTTACTCTAGCATGGCCCTCACACGGATCTGGGGTTAGGCTGTATGCTCGGTAACCTCTCAGTGTGCCAACCACTGATGTTTTTGGTCATTACAATACCAAGCAGGCCAAGGATTGAATCATAGTAACAAGTAGCTAGTATATGCTCCATGTATGAAAAAGAGTTTGTAGATAGGAAATATGCACAATAAAAGCTTCACATAAGAAAATATGAAGTAGAAATAGTCAAGTCCAACTACTAAGATCAAAAAGATGTTACAAAAAATCTTGTAAGGAGAATGACTAACTATCAAGAACTATAGAAGATGGCCAAAGCCTTTGAGGTAGAGGGAACAAGATTTGTAGCATGGTATGTCAAGGCTATCAAGATATTTCTACTACTTCCATATACCCAGGAAATGTCAACACTAGCAAATATTGCTAAATTATCATGGAAGATGCATGATTTTGGAACTATAGAATAAAATTTACAAGAATTATTAAATAGATCCTAGTTCTAGAAACCAAATGATAAAGCAAAAAGGCTAATGGATGAACCACTACCACTAGGAATGTAAAGAAGCTACATCAAGTTTTATTTATTTATTTTTGGTTTTGTTTTTTTCATATTTCAATCATGTGTTGCATGATAATTTTGTATACCACTTAAATAAAGATGTAGCATTTATAGTAAAGTTAATTTTATAAATATGTATCATAATGTCAAATCCATGTAACCCCATAAGTTTATACATAATTCTATCCTCATTTTTTTTGAACTCAAGGATAAGTTTTCAATTAGTCATGGGGGTATGATGAATTTTTTTTTCTGTGGACTATGATATCACATCTAAGGTATTGTAGCTCAACTTATATTATCATAAATACAATGTAGAAGATTATGTAGCTCAACCTATAAATACAAGACCACCATTGCATTGAAGATAAGTTTTACTCAACACTTAGTAAAATTATTACAGCTTCTTTCTATAAAGTTAGAGTTAGTTATGAAATGTATTCTACCTTAGCTATTAAGAGGGCTATTAAGTTTTGTGTCTTGCTACCTCTTGAAATTAGAAAAATTCTTAGAGAAGAAATAGCTTCTACTTGTGGTCCTATGATCATCCATCATCCTACCTAGTCTACATCATAGTATCTAGTAAGATCAAGTGTTGAGTTGTTTCGATACTAAAGTCCCCAATTAGCAGTATCTTTTAAATAATGAAAAATTTTCATAATAGCTTCTAAATGAGATTATTTATAAGTACTTTGGTAATTTTTACAAATACCAACACTTAAGGAAATGTTAGGTCTACTTGAAGTTAGATAAAAAAACTTCTAATCATACTATTATAGATCTTAGGGTATATTTTCTTACCCTTTTCATCCCTATCAAGTTTCAAATTTATACCCATAGGAGCTACTTTAAGCATGACATTTGCTAGGTTGTATTTCTTTAATATGTTCCCTATGTACTTGGATTAACATAAATAGGTTCTTTCCTTGGTTTTTCAAACTTATAAGTCCATGAAATTGTTCAGTTCTCCCATCATGCTCATATTGAATTCACTCTACATTAAATGAAAAACATTCTTATCCAACTTTTGATTCATGCTACCAAATATGATGTCATCTACATAAATCTAAATAATAAGTAAATCCTTATAAAATCATTTTATAAATAAGGTAACATCTTCTCTTCCTCTTTTAAATCCATTATCAAAGAAGTATTATGATAACCTCTCATACCAAGGTCTTGAGGCTTATTTAAACCCATAGAGAGCTTTATTTATATAGTAAACATGACTAGGTTAGTTGAATTAATAAAACCATCTAGTTATTTCTTCTTAAATGGTCTTGTTTAGAAAGGCACTCTTGACATCCATCTAATGTAGCTTGATCCCCTTGATGTAGCCATAGGCTAATAAAAGTCTTATTGATTCTAACATAGCTATTGGCATAAATTTTTCTTTAAAATCAATTCCTTTTTATTGGCTATATCATTTGGCAATGAGACATGCACTATTTTTGATAATTACTCTATCTTTATTATTTTTCTTTCAAAATACCCATTTTTTCCTAATGATGGGACTATTATTGGGATTAGGACCAAATTCCAAACAACATTCTAATGAATTGATTAATATATTCTTGCATAGTTAAGAGCCACCCTTCTTCTTACTTAGCTTTATAAAAAAAATTTCATTTAACTTGTGAGATATAGACAACATAGATGCACAATTCTCTTTTCTTACTTTTTGTCATTACGCCTTCACCAAGTTTTCTAATAACATCACTTATGCAGTATGAGTTTCTTAGTCTAGGAATTTGGTCCTTTTCTCGAAGATCCTTTTCTTTATGATTAATCTCTCCATCTTTGGACTATTCCTTGGATGTGTCTTGGAGTGGTTGCACATTAAGATACATTAAATTAGAATTATTTAGTTTAATGTTTATGGATTCTCCTACAAAAGGAGTTTTGAAAACTCTATATGTCATACTTACTATAGAATAACCTAAAAATATACCTTCATCATCCTTTAGATAAAATTTTCTTAAAGCATCTTTTTTCATTAAGAATGTAACATTTATCTCCAAAAACATGAAAATGACTCACCAAGGGTTTCTTGCCTAATCATGTTCATAAGGACTTTTAGTAGTGAATCACCTTACTAGAACTTGGTGGAGACATAATAAGCTATGTTGATGGCCTCATCCCAAAAATGGTATGGAACATTTCTATCATTCAACATGATTCTAGTCATTTGATTAAGTTGGCAATTCTTATGCTCAATGATGACCAGCAAGTATACCCTACATCCAACCACATGAATGACTAGCACTCACTAAGAAATATAGTAGAATTCCATAGACTTTATCTATCCAAGTATGTTGGTTCTAAGCACTGAATATCAATGATGTGATCATTGTCTTCTCAATTGCACTTGTGAAGTGCAAGTGTATTGTTAAGTGTAACAGAGGCATATAATTTTTATCATTTTATGTTTTATCATTTACATTGCCTAAGTGCCAGAAAGTAAAATAATTAAATGTTTAAGTAATATAGTAACTAACTAATATCTTAACTAACCCTAACATAAGCATCTGTTCCCATTTACCATATAGATCCTGAATCATGTTACAACATTACTAGGTTACCAAGTGTTAAGTGGTACTAGGATTACCAAACATTAACGTATGTTTGAAATGTTAATACTTATGTGCTTTAATTAATCACTAATTATATATTTAATTTAATGCATTAAAGTAAATTTATTAAATAATAAATGTATTCAAAGTAAACATTAAACTATTTCCATATTTTTCACATTTTCGAAGAAAGATTATCTTTATTATCAATAACACCAAGGTGCCCAAGTACATTAGTATTTGAATAAATATCCACACACTTTTCACTCCTACTATGGGCACTTAGAAAATATTATAACTATTAAATGAACAAAATCCAAGAGCTTCACTAAGAAACTAATGAATTGATGACATAAATGTGGTCAGTGATTGTGTATTTATAGCCAAAGGTACACATTATGTTGATGGGGTCACATCCACACATCAGACCATATGTCAATGTGATTGTATCAATGGGATTGTGTTGACTACATCCCATCAACAAACCTCAAGGAAGATACTTCATCATACCCCCATGACTAAATGAAAGCTTATCCTCAAGCTAACAAAAGGAGAAGCAAGTTCTTCATAAAATTTTGAAAAGGTATGGGATTATTGACTAACTACAAAGACACAACTAACACAAACAAATATTAAGTGCCCAAGTATATGGATTTACAATCATTACAAAAATTTGGCATTCATGATAATAAAATTGAATACCATAATAAAAATATTTAGCACAACCACTTTGATGGCTTAATGATGAAGAAAAAAATAAGATGGTGCTAGGTGGTGGAGGCTCCTAAGGTTTCTAAGAACATTATCTTGCCTTTGGTATATGTGGTTGTTGAGGTAGTGGTTGTGGTTATCCTATTGCAACTACAACTTTTAGAAAAAGATAGAAAGCATCCAGTAACAATTTCATATTCTCCTCCTTACTTCTTATAACATACATAGTCCACACAACATCACCCATGTGGGCTAGTATGAGAAAATCCCAATGATAGGGTATTACAAGGAACAACTCCTAGACATTGATAAACTAGGCAGCAAATTGTTTGTGTTCAATGTCAAATGCTATGAGTGCATTCTACAGCTCCTGGTAGTCATTCATTCTCTTGGTTAGGTTCTTTGTTATTATTCTCTGATCAATGAACTTTTCCATGAGAACCTTGAGTTTCACATTTACTATCTCAACCTTCTACTTGGTCTCTTTATGATGCTTAAACTCTACCTCATATAGAAGGTACAAGGATGCCATTTATTTCTCCAACTATAACCTAAGTCTTCTAACAGTCAACATTACTAGGTTTGAGTAACAAAGGTTTGAAAGCTTCATGTACTCTATCATCTCCTCGATTTGTAGCTCCTTTAGGAAAATTTATGCTTTTTTTATGTATTTAGTCCATTAAAGATAGATTTCCACACATCACCTTCTTCCTTATTCACCTTCGCCTTTGCTAAATGTATGTGTTTCTCATTGATTTTCTTTTGCAAAACAACCTACTCCCTATAGTGATTCTTGACCCTTTTGAATTTTAAGACCTCATTTTTCCAAGAGATGATTTCAATGGTAGAATTATGGAGAAGGGCATGCATCTCCTTCATCAAGAGATTTTGATTCTCTATGGACAACCTTGTCAATTCAATATTTACCCTAGCAAGCTACTCCTATTACTGTGAAATGAATTTAGCCATCTTTTCTTTTTGCATCTTGACATTTCACAAGTGATGGTTTTCTTGGATCAACTTTATGTTCTCCTGGTAGACCTCTGACAAGTCCTTTTGAATGTTATAGGTGGTGGCATCAGCAAGGGCTTGCTCGAAGACTATCAACTCATTTGTCTACTTAGCCTCTTTGAGTTTTTGTTGAAGCTATTGGAAATCTTCATCTCTTAAAAGTGTTTGGCTAAGTATGGAAGTATCAGTAAGGCAGGCTTTAAGTTCCCCAACGTTTTTAGCTAAGCACTAAATCTCAACTTGGGTTGGTTCTAGTTGGGGATTGGGAATAAGAACTTTGTCCTTAGCCTCAAGTAGCTCTGACTACTTTGTTGAAATGATTTCCAGGATATCAAAGATATTCAAAATTAGTTTCCTATTTCATACTAGTTGGTCCAGAAACTCTTCTTGCATGGTTGCATTGAATCTCCCACTTCCAGCTCCTGCGAACACCTACACATCTCTTAGTGCACCAACATCTAGTACAAATGGTATAGGGATTTTGAGTGCATCAGCCACACTATTAGCTACCACTTCTGCTATTGTCTCCTACCCTTAGTGCTACATCACTAGAATAGTTTCTCCCTTTCCCTTCTCCAAATGTACCAAAAAGGTAGGAGCATTCTTAGAGATTTCTAGGAACTACTACTATTGAGAGAGAGATACTATTACCTTTCAAGTGCAAATATTTGATTTTGTGGGCACCAGCATTGTTTGGACATAAAATATTAATAATGAACCATCCATTCTACTGATGTATCATGCTACTTCATTGAGATGACTCAATGCTACTTTGTAGATAGAGGATTCACCACCACTTGGTCCTACCTAATACTAATGTAGGATTTTCTCACAAAGTTCACACATGTGCTCAATGGTAGTGCAAGACTCCAATGTTGTTTTCTCATGAGTGGGTGATGGTGGTAGCTACTCCTCTTTCATCACCTTGGTAGGAACTTTGTCCTTTATCATTTCTACCCAAGAGGAAAAAGAAGCATGTCTAATGGTATCATTAGAATAGCAATCTATTCCTCCCCTTCTACATAATTTTCTGATGAAACATTCATTTTCTTTGAAATTCTTTTCCATGTCTTGATAGATCAACTATGGAAGGTTGACTAGAAATTTTTCAGTTAGAGCAACACATGCATGGGTAGAGAAGGTTGTGATCTTGCTAGGCCTCATCATTGGATTAAGATGGTAGTTTTTCATATTAAAGTATATATGCTCTTCCATTGTGAGTGCATCAAACTCCTTATGGTCAACATCATTGCATTGTTAAATCCACTTCTTCTTGACCTTAGGGTTCACTTCTATTGAAATCTCTGCCAAGGTTTGCCCAATTTTTGGTAATCCAAGGGCCTCAAAAATGACCTTCACTAAGTAAGACATAGAGATTTCCTTGTTCTTTACTATGGCATCACCCTTCTTGTTGTTCCAGAAGATGTATGTTTTACCCATGTACCATTCTTCATTGAAAGTGAGAATGGGCCACATGGGTGAAGTTAGGAGTTGTGCCTTAACATCTTTTGGGGAATAGTTTAGGAAAGATCCAAATTTTAGTTCAGTAAGAACTATTTTTTGGATCTTCTTAGAATTGACTTACCTCAAATAGGCCTTCATCAGAGTGATCTTAAGGTTAGGTCTATATCCAAGTGTCTCATCTGAAATACCATAAGAATATTTGCATGTTATAATCAATCTTCATCATGTAGCTTTCACCCCATGAAACCTGAGGCAAAACTTTATTGTAAATGTTAAAATTGTAATCCA
Organism: Gnetum montanum; assembly: GCA_015680685.1. NCBI lineage: Eukaryota > Viridiplantae > Streptophyta > Gnetopsida > Gnetales > Gnetaceae > Gnetum > Gnetum montanum. Next base: position 22,059 of record MNCI01001543.1, read on the forward strand.
TAATGGGCAATTTCACATACTTTATACTTTCAAGGCTAAAAAATCCCCCATAACTAGTCAAAACCTCATTCCCCATGTGAAAAATGTTACCTAGTATCTATATTTGGGCCAAGGGGGTCAAAAATGCCTTTTGGAATGACAAAAAGGGCAAATTGATGGGTTTTATGAGGGGTATACATTTCTCTACACTAGAAACAGATGTAAGGGGGGTAGATTTCACCTATCCCCAATGTAGAAGGTTGGGGGTTTTGAAAATGTTCCCCCTTCAACATGGAGACCGCATGCATAGCATGAAAACTTTCTTCCCTCAGTGTGGAAGTTTTTCCCTAGCTTGGAAAATTTTCCCCTAGCTTGAAAAAATTCCCCCCTTAGCATGGAAGTTTCTCCCAAATTTGGAATCTTCATCCCCAACATGGAAAATTCTATCCCTAAGTGTGGAAGTGACAAAAGAAAAACTTCATCAATTCATGTTATTCAACATCAACCTACCACTTCAACAAGCATGGTGAAGAGCTCAGCATGGAAGATTCATATTGAACATGGAAGGTGTGCCCTTATTATTATTTATAGTAAATAGAATGGCCATGTGGGGAAGCACTCACTTTGTATGGTAACCCCCCAAATTTGGGTGCCCATCTCACCTAAACTTGCAACAATTTTGCAGAAATTTCATAGCCAATTTGTAGCCATTTTTGTATCCAAATCATAGCAAACTTACAACCCCATTCATGGCCCAAAGATCCTATAAAGGCCAACCTACAACACCATTTACAAGGTCATTATTTTTTATAATATTCAACACTTATGCAGTTCAGTAATTCTAAGAAAGTTCAGCATTATCAAGAAATTTTTGGCATATATACAACATTTTTTCATAATTCCACACTTGGGGCATTCTTAGGTACTCAAGAACCCTTGTAAGTTTCCATATTTGCATTCCCTTGAATCCTATCATGGAAGCACTATGGCATTGAGATTTAGTGGATTTTTGATGTCAACATTACACTTATGGGATCTACAGACCCCAATGTGGAGCAATTTGGCATCCAACATTTCCACCTTTTACACCCCTTAGCAGTGACCTAACTTATAGATCTAAGGTTTTAGTAGTAAAGGAAGGTTTGATAGCCTTAGGAGTGGCTTAGCACCTTGATCATGGAGTAGATCACATCAGCTTCAACAAGCTTTGAACTCTTGCGTAATTAAGCCCCCTTTTTACCCATCCAAGAACCATTTGTACACATTTCTGTAACTTATTATTTTTTCTTTCTCAATCAATTTGATGAGCAGTGAGGTACCCCTATGCCTAACCATAAGAATCACAGGTGTTCACACATAATCTAGTTCAATTCTATGGACTTCATTGTTTCTAGTCCACTAGCTCTTTAGGAAGTAAATCTAGCCTTAAGGTCAATCGTTGTCTTTCCAATTACACTTGTGATGTTCATTGGTATGGTTAAGTGTAACTAAGGCATTCAATTTTTATCATTTTTATATTTTATAGTTTGGTGCTTGAAATGTAGATAAAAATGAATTTAATTAACTAATCTAAATTAACTAATTATTTAATTATTTAACTAATCCTAACATAAGTACTTGTTCCCACTTTCCGTACGCATCCTGAATGCATATATCCACTACTAGGCAACCAGACACTATGCTACTAGATGTACCAAATGATAACACTACTATCATTACCAAGAAAATATGTGTTATGCTCGAAGTGGTCATACTTATGTGTGTAATCAATCTGACTTAATTGCTTATCTAACATAGTAAGTAGAAAATAATTGACAATTAATTGAAAACATTTAATAAATAATTAGAATCAGTAAATGCATAAATAAATATCTAATCTATCCAAAGTGTTGCAAGGTTTACCAGAAAGCTCATCTTTATTGCCACACACACTATCATGCTTAGGTACAACAATGCTCAAATAAAGATTGGTACACTCAATGACTCCTACTATAGGAATGCAGGGTAAAAAAATTCTAACTTTCAAATGGAATAAATGCAAGAGCTTTACTACTACTAAAATCTAGATTGCAATAAATGTGGTTGATAGACATGTATTTATAAGTGATGGATAGACACTACATCGATGGGACCTTGTTGATGTAGCTTATCAACAATGACTCATCATATCCTCACAATTGAATGAAAACTCATACTTGAGTTCTTTTACAAAATTTGGAAGGTATGGGATTATTGACTGACTTTTCTTCAACAAAAAAAATTGACTAACTTTGACAAAAAATGGAGTGCCCAAATATACAAATCAACACATTACAAAAATGGTGGTGTTTAGGACACAAAATTGAACACCATGATATAACTCTTCAAAAATTGGACAACACATTTCTTGATGGTGTGAAGCTTATTGGAGAAGATCAAATAGGCCCATGCAGTGGTGGTTCCTAAGGCTCTAAGGAACCTTCATTGACTTCACACATTGGCAATGGTTGAGGTATCTACGATTGTCCTACTACTGCTACAACTTCAAACGGAAGTCTGAAATCATCTAGCAGTGTTTTCATTTTCTCCTTCTTACTTCTAGGATCATGCACCATCCATGTAGCTTTCCCAATGTTGGTTGAAACAAGCATATCATAAAGACACAAGATTATTGAAAATAACTCTTTAGCATTGACAAACCAAGTAGCAAACTATTTTCATTCAATGTCAAACACTTTCACTATGTTCTTTAGCTCCTAGTAGTCATTCATCCATTTGGCTAGGTCCTCAACGATAGATCTTTGATCTATAAATTACCCTTTAAGAACTTCAAGTTTAGTGTTATTAGGCTCAATATTTTTCTTGGTGTCATTATGGTGTTTGAACTTAGCCTCGTATAGTAGAAATGAGCTAGCCACTTTTTTCTCCAATTTTTACCATGCCCATCCAGCTACAACATTGCCAGGTTTGCATAATGGAGATTGGCCAAGTCAATATACTCTATCATTTCCTCAATCTGCAACTCCTTCAAGTGGATCTCTACTTTTTTGTAGGCATTAATCCCATCAAGGATGGTTTGCCACATCTCTCTTCCTTACTAGAGTTTCTGGAGGGCTTCATTCACTTTCATCTTTGCCATCTAGATTTTTTTCTTATTAATTTCCTTTTGCAATCCAACCTAGTCCCTATAGTGATTTTTTACTTTCTCAAATGTGAGGACTTCGTTCTTTCAGGTGGTGATCTCAATGGTAGATGTTTGTTGCAAGGTGTGTACATCCTCCATTGACAAATTGTAGTTTTCCATGGTTAATTTCCTCAATCTAATGTAGACTCTAGCAAGCTTCTCTTGCTATTGATGAATGAACTCTTGCATTTGATCTCTTTGAGCATAAACATTTCATAGGTGATGGTTTTGCATGGTCAATGCTTCATTCTCTTGGTGCATCTTATTCAAGTCCTTTTGATTAAGTGTGCTTTAGCTTTTTCCATGGACTATTTGAAGATGGTCATTACTACTTCCTTTTCAGCCTTTTGAATTTTTTTAAGCTATTTGATAGCTTCATATCTTATCATTTCTAGGCTAAGGATTGCTTGTTTTGCAAGTCAAGTATGAAGTTTAGCAACCACTATAGTCAAGAATTGATTTTTCTTTTGGGTTATTTCTAGTTGTCCTTCCAAGATGATGCATCTACCCCTTACATTCAGTAGCTTTGACTGGGTTGTGGTGATGTTCTCCTGGAGATCAAAGATGTTTGGAGTCAGTTTCTTGGTTCCTATGAGTCATTTCAACAACTATTCATGCTAAGCTATGTTTAATTTCCTGTTGACCATGCCTATAGATGTTTGTACATCTTAGAGTGTAGATACATCTAGTATAGATGCCATAGGTGCATTCAGTGCTTTAGCTACATGGTTAGCTACCACTTCTGCCACTATCTCCTATCCTTGGTGCTACATCACCAAGATAGTTATCTATTCACCTTCCTCCAACCTCACTGAGAAAGTGGTGGCATTCCTAGAGACTTTTTGGAATAGTTAGTATGTTTCTAGTGACACCATCACCTCTTAAGTATTGGGATCTAACCTTAAAGGTAGCTACATTCTTTGGATAGAGAAAATGGGACTACCCCTCTCTATCTAGCTAGGTGTTCAGGCTACCTCATTAAGGTGACTAATCGCTAGCCAATACACAGATAGATCTACCCTACTCATTTCTACTTGTTTCTCTTATTTGCTCAACAATTTTTCTTAGATTTGACACAAATTCTCAAGGACTATGTGGGCCTCTGGTGTTGTCTCCTGAGTGGATGGTGGTGGTAGAAATTCCTCTTATTGAGTGGTCATTGGCATATTATCTTTAATGATTTCTATCCATGAGGCCAAGGGAGCATGCCTAAGAGTATCATTAAAATAGCGAACAATGCCTACCCTTTTGCAAATTTTTTTGATAAGGCATGAAAAGAGCAGAGTCTTCTTTCCATGTTTGTTCTCCTTGAAGTGCTTCACGATCTCTAAATAAATTAGCTATGGAAGGTTAACAAAAAATTTCTCACTTAGAGAAATGCATGCTACAATCTTGAAATAAATCTACTCCATCAGTGTAACCACATCATACTCCTTATGGTCCACCCCGTTACATCATTGGGTCCATTCCCTTTTTGCCTCAAGATCACCTTTTGTTGATATCTTTGCCAACTATGTTCCAATATCTAGCAACCCAAATGTCTGTGCAATGGCTTTCATTGAGTACGACACTTGAATTTCCTTGATTTCTACAATGGACGCTAGCCTTTAGCTATTTCAAAATAGATAGATCTCTCCCATGTACCATTCCCCAATAGATGTGATGACAGGCCACATGGGAGAGGCTTGCAGTTTTGTCTTGACATCTTTTGGAGCTTTTTTCAAAAATGGTCTAAATTTTATCTCTTAAAGAACTGATCTTTGGATTTCTTAGGACTTGATGATGTCTAGGTAGGCTTAAGTCAAAGTGACCTCAAACCTTGGCATGGGTCCAAGCAGTTCTCCTCATTGGGATTGTTCAGTAGGCACTTCCTCCTTTGGAATTTGTCAAATAGATTCCACTTTGGGCTCCTCTTAAAGAGGTCCCATTGCATGGGTTTCCTCTAGTAGTTCTTGGACCTATTTTTGTTGGCCCCTTCCATCTCTAGGTCATTTCTCCCATTTTTGTAAGGGTTCTCCTTCCTGCAGATGCTTTTGTTTAGGTGCCATTTGTAATCACAATAAGACCATGGATTAGCAATTATTGTGTAACCTTAAAATAATTGGGATACCTTAACTCTTGAGGGTAGTTACACTTGGCTAAGTTATGATTATGGCTAATTTAATTAACTCAATTATTATTTTTATTTATGTGTTATCATTGATAAATCATCCCAAAGGTTGTTGGAGGGGTTAACTATTGAAAGAGTTGATATTTTTATGTTGTTAAGGTTATTAACCCTTTGGTGGAGTTAGAAACAAATTTCAAATATTTCATCAGAAACCTTAAGGTTTGTGGACCTCCATGATAAAGACCTTAGCTCTGGTAAGTGTAGGATCAAAAAATGGAGTGATTTAGACATACAGTTTGAAAGTTATGGGCTTTGAAAGGTTTTGGTCTCTAAAAAATTGCAAAAATTCCTTGTGTGTAATGAGAAAATTACAAAAAATTCCAAAGTATCTAGCAGTATATATAGTATTTTTGCACTATGTCAACAAGGCCTTGTCAATGGGGCCTCGTTCATGTGGTTAGCTGCATCAATGAGGCCTCGTTAATGTAGCTATTTACCACTATTGACTTTCATTGACTTTAGTCAAATTTCAAAATACAAAGAATATTTTGATGAAATTAGGTCAAATGGAAGCTTAGAAGACCAAGAACAGTATGAAATCATGCGAAGAGAACATTGAAGTTCATAGATTTGCAAAAATGAAGAAAATTTTTTTTAATGGATAAATACAATGAAAGATTAAGGAGTACTAAGTGGTTTACATAATGGAAAATACGAAATATAGGATTGTAGTGATCTGAAAGGTAAGGAATCTAACTAATCAAGCCAAAATCTATGTAAGTGGGTCCTCCCCATAGCAGGCTCATGCCATTTTTGTTGTTGCATAACCTCAACTAAGGAGTCTATGGGCCCAATAGTTGATTTAATGATCTTGACAACTTAAGGACCCACTAGAAAGAATCCACTCAAGAATCCCAACACATAATACTAATATATAGAGCATAACATAGAACCTAGTAATGAGGTGAATTATTGTAGCATGGATGAATGATAGAGAAGGTGGAATGGAGTTCCAAATTAAGATCATAAGACGTCCCTTGTGAAATTTGTGGTTAAAATAACCTAAGAAGTTCCATCCTTAGTCTAGAAAAAAATCATCCACTTTTAGTGACTTCACATCACCACTCTAAGACTGATCCACCCACTCAAGACACAAGAGTGCTTCCACAAAACAACCACCATTGTACAAAGAAAAGAAAGGAGAATTAGAAAGTAAGAAAGATGGCCTTAGTTAGAGGGGACCTTCAATCATACGTGCATGCTATTCAATTCTCATAACCGGTGCTTGTATTCCTTTTATTTATCTAAGGGGTGTGCTTTGAATTCCCATTGTTTTGTTCATTTTTTTCTTCTTCTTTTGAAATGGAATCCACACCATGCACGGATTTATACATGTTGAAGGTGTGTGCTTTGACTTCCCATCATTTTTGTTTTCTTTTTTTTTTCTTTTGAATGATGGCAACCACACCATGCAATGACATTATTTATCTTCCTATCATTGGATGGTGAAACACCACAAAATTTCAACTTTAACATTTTGAAACAGGGACAACTCAAGCCCCTTTCAGCATTCAAGAGGAAAGAAACTTGTCTAAGGCATGGAACTCAAGCCATCTTGTGCATGCAATCAAACTAGCTTGCCCTCAACATGACCAACCCTGACAGCTTCCAAATCAGGTTAAAATGGTCCTAATTTGAATGGGCAAGGCCCCCTTAGGTCCCACTAATGACTACTACAAGTTTTAGCATCCATAACACAAGATTTCAAGTTAGAATCGTACAAATGTTGCTACTCACAATGAGGTCATGCTGCAGTCACGCTGCCCCGCATGAGTACAACGTGAGTATAGCTTGACCAACTTTCAAAACTGAGAAACCAAGTCCAAATAGTCTGAATTCGAGCACATGGACTCCTCTCAAGATTCATTAATGTTCATTGCAGCTCCTGGCCTCCAAAACCTCGAAAATTAAGCTAAAAATCACATGATTTATTTACTCATGCCCAGATCACATTGGGGTCATGCTGGAGTGTGAGCCTAGCATGACCAAAATAAAACAGGCCAAATCAAGCAATCCCAAGCATAATTTTTAGCATCAACTCAACTCCTAAGGATAGACAATAGTTCTACTTGTTCATAGGCTCCTAAAAATTAACATTTGGGCATGAAACATGACATTTTAGCTTGGTCACGCTGAGGTCACGCTGACAGCATGAGCTCAGCATGACATGACAAAAGTGGCTCAAATCAAGCACAAACAGGCTCAAATTCAGCATCCAGGCCACCCTGGAGAGTAGGAAGTAGTTACACTTCAAAGAACAAGCATCAGAAGTCAAGATTCAGCTCAAAATGTATAACTTCCAGTTGGTCATACTTAGGTCATGCTCGCAGTGTGAGCCCAGCATGAGCACTGGTCACAACCAAGAAAAAGCACTTCCGATGCATGTCGAGGACACACCAGGACCAAATCAGCTCACGTTGGGAGCCCTGGTGAAGTAGAGATGCCTCAAACAGCCACCAAACCACTCAAATCGACATCCTATAGCAGTCAATTCAAGAGATCATGAAGTTTCAAGCAAGCCAGAGTCAATCCCTCTTGGAATTCATTGTAAATTTTCATTGTAAGCTTCACAATCTATGAGCTTGTCAAGCTCTTACACTACTTCCATGAGTGTAAGCTAGCTTGCATTGTAAGATACAGTGCATCTGGTCTAAAACATAGTCTACCTATGTACACCTATCACGTGATCCATTTTTCTCAGATCTCACAGCCATTGACCTCATTCGCAAATCCTACTTCCGAGCCTAGAAAAATGTATAAGTACTTAGTTCATTGAGATAATTGGGGTTGTAAAAATTTTTCAAAAGAGAACTAGCAACCTTGAGCCCGGACGCACATGATTCCCATCACATGCAAACACCACACATCGGAGCTTAACGTCTGACTTGTAATCCAAACATGCAACTACGTTTTGACCAATGCATATTTTGTTAATTGATACAACGTAGTTTCATTTTTCCTTCCATTGTGCTATTCTGGTTCATTTTCTACATTATTCCATTCTATCCTATTTTATCACACATTTCTGAATACATTCTCTATACGTTTACAGTATTTCACATTTACGTTTTGTTCCATTACACTCTTCGTTTTACATTTCGTAACCATAACCCTAGTGCAGGCCATAGCGTATGCTTGGGGAATTCCTTGGTTGATCTGCATGTAGAACATCAAAGGCATGCTACCTTTATTTTTCCAGCTTTCCCTCATGCGAAGGCAGGGTCATCTGTGTCTCTCCGGAGATCTTTCGGCATTCATTTTCTTCCAGCCTTACGCCGACGATTTTGGACAGTAAAGAAATTAGCGCTAGAAGGAGGGCCAAAAAATTTTCTGTTTAATCAAAACACTAATCACATTTCTAGTTAAATGCCACATAGATCAAGTACTAAAAAACTAAAGCCCAACTAGAGCTACTCACGTTAATTCCTATTAGTCACGCTCATGCTATCCACCCAGTCACGCTGCAAGCTGGTCGCATTTGGACATACTGATGATAAGTCATGCTGGCTTGTACACGTTTCTAGGTCACACTTCCTTGCACACATTGCTAATAGGTCATGCTAGCTTGCACACACTGCTAGGTCACATTGGCTTGCACACGCTGCTAGTTGACGCTGGCTTGCACACACTGCGATTAATTATGCTCTCTGTCAGTCACGCTGCCTATTATGCCATAGTTGCACACACTGCACAGTTGAACATGCCACCCATCTTGCTCAAGCTAAGCTTGCATATGCTTCTTACATAAATTCAGTTAGTCAAGCCTATTACACACATGCAACCTTCTCAGATCAAAGCAGCATTGCTCGTTTCTGACCTTAACGTTGAAATATCAAATCCTGTGACCACAACTGAACCCATAGTCACCGTTGGAGAGATGAACCCTCAAGGACCAACTTGGCACTCACTTAGGGTGTAAGGAAAAGACCCTGCCTATACAATTCTCACCCCAGAATAATACAACTTTATCTGCGTAAATATCCAAGCTAACCTACCCATTGATCGCACGGAAATGGAAGCAAAACAACATTATAAAATCATCTACAAGGGAGGCCATAACTTTACCCCCTCATCATATGATGTAATTCCCCTCTCTGAAACTCATCATGAACTCATATTGCAACTCCTCATGGCAAGCAATCAAACCTTGCAGCAACCCACTGTAGAGCCTTAGAATGGAGACGAGGAAGATGACTTCGCGGCTCAATCTGAACATGGGGAATCATATCACATTCTCAGTCCTCATACTTACGCAAATCCATTATTCCACCCTTTCATGGGAGAGACTATGTCTCTTCATTCATTTCCATGCACTCAAGCACCTGTCTCCCAACAGGAAGCACCTACCCCCACTCTTGCTTTCCCTATGACCAACACCCAATTCAATATGCCCATCCCCATTGTTCTTATGATTACCACTTTACCCTCCCTCTCACAAGGACAATCTCAACAACTCCCCTTTCAAATCCATATGGGAGGGACCTTCCGATCCCAAATAATTGGGATGCCATCCATGATACCCATCTCTACATCTGCCCATTACATACCACGAGTACAAATCCAAGGAATTCCCTTCACTACGTCAACTCAACAGGTTCAGGGTGTTCCCTCAAAACTTGTAACTAGGCTGTGGCCCACACCTACCATTCAACAACATCAACCTACACACTACAATATACCACCTGTTACAATCACATCCATGAATGTCCCTCAAGTACAACCATCAAAAACCCTGCAGTCATCTTTCCCAAAAATCACACAGTAATCTAACTATTATCATGCTCAATCTAATCAACTAGCTGGTCCACCTAGTGCCCAAGAATGGGTAGAGGCTAGAAAAATGATGCAAGTGTTGACCGATGAGGTAAGGCACCTCAAAATGATAAACACTGAAGAAGTCAAGGTGATGAATTTTTATCAAGATGATCTGATTAGCTCTTCGGTGCAACCATTGACTCTACCAAAAGGAATTTCATTACCGCAGTTGACCAAGTATAATAGAGAGGGAGATCCAAATGCTTACCTGGTGACATTCCAATTAGAGTGTCTATTACTTTAGGCCTTGTCTCATGCAATCCTGCATGTGTTCACCATGTCCTTAACTGGGAAAGCCTTGGACTAGTACCAATACTTACCGCATAACTCCATATCCTCTCTAGGGGAGTTGTTACATGAATTCGTTACCTGTTTTAAGTATAACCTAAAGCCTGAAGCCACGCTAGACAGTCTAATCCAAATAAAACAAGCACCATTAAAGCCCATACAAAAGTTCATCCAAAGATGGAGCGCAGCCCTTAAAGAACTTCATGAGCCTATCTTGGAAACGTATTTACTTACAATCCTTAAGAGCACTGTGAATTATTTTGTTAATTCAAAAATTTATTATCTAAATGCTCGTACTTTGAGTCAGGTATTCATCCAAATCAAAAACATAGAAGAGGCAGCACAGACAAGTCATGACCCAGCTTACCTAACTTTCAAAATCCAACATACGAATAAAGATAAGGACAAGTCTAAAATGATAGTCATAGTAGTGGCAGAGACATTTTGACCGAACAATGCAAGGCAAAAAGGGAAACAACCTTTTGCCCCCACTAGTCACAAACGAACCGTGCTTACTTCTACACCTAAACCCTCCTCTACCCAAACTGCTAACATGAGTCATACTTGTACCTTCGAACGAAAATACCCTACTCAATACACACCCTTACCCATGAAGCCTTCACATCTACTGGAGCATCTCAAATACATGACCAATACTATGAGTTGGTTAAAAACCCAATGTTGGCAATAGCTAATGAACCCCCTATTCCAAGAGGTTTTAGGTTTGACAGATTCTGTGAGTATCACCAATGATGTGGGCATGGGACTGACTACTTCTTTACCCTAAAAAAAGACATCCAACGTATGATTGATAGAGGTGAGATAGTCTTGGATGAGGCCAACCTAGTAAGACCTCAAAATTAGACTATGGGAGTCTAGAAAGATACTCTTAATACTAAGGAGCCATCCTATGTTATTAACACCATCCATGTCAGCAATGAACAAGACACCCCATGAAGGCCTTTTATGATTCATGTGCCTACTGAAACCGTATCTACGCTAACACCTCCACAAGCTTCTTTTGCCACACATACACCTCCTACATGGAAAAAACCATTTGTCATCTGAGTACATCCTACTATTGCAACAGCAAACATGCCATCGCAAATCCATCCTGCTCCATTTGTGATTCGGGTGTCACAACACTTTGATGTACAACCCCCAACAGTTCCCCCATGACCCTTGTGAGAACGCCTCACTGACAAACTGACCAAGGAACATTTGACAAAAGAACATCATGGTCATGAGTTAGGATCGGCAAAACCCACACCATTGAATGCTTTCCCTATGGTTCTAGTTACTGATCAGCCTAGCATGAGTCTTAAAAACAAGAACTTGGGAGTGTCCAGTGTCCCAAGCTCAACAACTACAACTAATAATGCAAAAAATTTACCGCAAGAGATAAAAATGTTAGGTCAAATGGATCAAGTCTCAATAGATAAAAACATTCCAAATAGAAAACACTTGGCCAATGCCCTGACCCAGGTTACACAGGCCCTAAAGCAAAAGAACACCTCTCTAAGCCTATATGACCTTGTAATGACCTGCCTGGTACATCGAGAAGCTCTAGTGCGCATGTTGACTTCAATCCCTATTAGTGAAGACCTTCCAGCAAATGAACCATCTATCTACATCCTATTATCTCCACATCAAAAATCGAGGTCCACATCTCTAGGATTTCATGCCAATGACATAAACGAGACGAAAAAATGGGAGAGGTCACTACTGCCCCTATGTTTATAATGATACAAATTAACCAATTTAAGATACATAGGGTGCATGTCGATGATGGAGTGACAAAAAATGTAATACCTTTCCCTATCATTGAATGGCTGGGCCTCACGGAACAAATACGGGCAACTACAACATCATTCTTGAAATCCTTTAGTGGTTCGCATGTCGTGGTAAAAGGCATGATTACCTTAGATTTCATAGCAGGGGACCGGTTCCCCACATCAGCTGAATTTGTAGTCATGGATGAGATTCCGAGGTTCAATATGATTTTGGGATGACCTTTGTTAGCTCAATTAAAATCCATATCATCACCCATCCATCAATAAATTCACCTACCTTATGAGGATGGTGAAATCATCATACATGGGGATGCGGCAACATCATTTACTTCCTCACATGTGGGGACGAACCAAGGGTCAGAGGTTGAACTCTTTGAACCTAAGGAAGACAACACTAGTGAAGCCCTAGACAATGGTCAAAATCCAACCTGTGACCTTCCTAAAATAGAGGAAGCATCAAAAGATGCATACATAGGAGCCATTCCCATAGATGTCCCTTAGTCAGAACTACCATTTGACGTATCTAGCGAGGGGGATGGCGAGTACAAGATCATGCCTACATGTCCCACCCTTCATAGAAAATTATGAAAATTAAAGAAATAGATCAACAACTAAGACAAACTACCATGCGTCCAAAATGACATTAAACTACCAAATGTCCACAATGACATTAAACTAGCCACGGTAAAAAATGGCTAGTTCCTTTTTAAAATTCACTGAAACAACTATAGTCTCCCCCTTTTCTTCGAAAAATATGCAATAGTCCATCATGACTTTAAACTGATACGCATGACCCGAAATGGATTTAAACTAGAGCACAGTACATTGTCAGTTTACTAAAACTTTGCTACGGCATTATCGTTTACATTTTGCAAGTTACAATTTTCATTTATTTTATTTTTACCAGACATGATTCCAGTCTACATTCACGTTCACAAATAAACTCAAAAAAGTAAAATAAAATATATAAATATATGTAATACGGAGTATTAACATGGAAATAGGATGACTACATATTACATCATGATCATGTTACATTTGTCTTCACATATTCCAAAAGCAACAAAACAAACCAAAAAACTAAAAGATAAAAAAAACAAACTAACAAAGAAATGACAAGACTGACAAGACTAAGAAGCCAAATGATGCACTAGTATTAGGAGGGGGCTAGTTCCCAAACTCCTCTACGTCATCAACTCCCGTCCCACTAGGGCCAGCCTCACCACCACCACGTCCCTGTCACAAAACAAAAGGGAAAACAAAACAACAAAATAAGTAAACACAAAAAAATAGATTTTAAATGAAAAATACTAAAAAGGAAAAGATGATTAAGAGCAAAAATGATACAAGATTAAAACACTCACAGGAGAAGAAGGCCTGATATTAGCTTCTAGGCACCATAGAATCTCTTCTTCGGGCACGCATGCCCAGTGTTTCTCAAGTCCGAGGTCGATATTGGCTAATGTTTTACCCTTGTCCATAGAAGACTAGGAAGGGTGTTCAAGAGAGAACATACTTGTTGAAGCTTCCCTAGAGGCAGTGGTAATGGATCTCTGAGGAGACCCCTCCACTTTTGTACACTCAACAAACTTGTCATAAGAATAGCAGAACCGGCGTCGTTCAATGGATTCTTCCTTCAACCATTTTTTGTATTGGTGCTTATGATATTTCTAATACTAGCCCCATTTACATACTTTGGATGCAAAGGAATTCCAGTCATGGCACTTCCTATTCAATAAATCCATCTAGGCCCTCTGTTTGGCTAGATCCTAAATCACCTACACCTTGCTATTCAAGCCTACCCAATAACGTGCATAGGTGATCTCAGATGTACACCAGGTACCATCACCTACCAATCTAGCAGAGGAAAAATCATAACAAGCTTGCAAGTCATTCCTCTCCTCTATCACCTTCGCCATATTTTCCTTCAATGATTGAATTTCAAGCCATAACTGTTCAATTGAGCGCCTACAGGTCTAGAGAGACTTGGCATTTGGAACAACACAACCTTAAACTGCATCATAAATCCCTCTGGGGATCTACTCAATATCTTTGGGCAATTCTAGGAGACCATTAATATGGGTAGCCTCGGAAGGACTCCATTGAAGCTTCGCATCTACAAGTACAAAAATTACATATATGAGCCAACAAGAGACCTCCAATAGATGAAAAAACACAATGAACTCAGGCACTTAGTATAAAGTACACAACTAATTCAGGATGATCCTATCTCAAATGAGCAACAACATTGTTGACGATGCCAGTAACAAAGTCTACTTTATTGGGCATCTCATGCCATGGCCTCAATGGATCAGTGGATGTTGAATCTATATGGGAAGGCACCTGAACTGGGGCCTCTAACTCCGACCCATCCACTTGAGATGCATGTGCTTCGGGTGCTTCAGCATCCATGTCTGATGCTAAGAAGAGTCATGATAATCAAAATAATGTACAAAGTTAAGAAAATATGAAATGCAGATCAAACTAACAAGACTTACCAAGCAGCCCTTTGCTGGTCAGCTCAGGTAGATCACCAAGGTGTAGAGACCCATCAAAGAAACCATCAAAAATACCTTTCTACTCGCTTGAATGCTTAAGGGCATCTAAAGCCTCTACAAGTGTCACTTCCATGGTATCAATCTCATCCTCTTCCCGTCAGATGGAAATAACCTCAACTGCTTCTTCTCTCGTTTCCGCCTCTTCATCACACCCAATGATAACTATTTCAGGCTTGCCCATTGGAACTAATTCTTTCCTTTCCCTCTCATGGGTACCCTCTACTAACATCAAAAAATCCAAAGTTAGCATGAAATAATAGGTAGGCATATTTAAGTAAGCAAATAAATTCAAAAAGTGATAAAAAATACTTAAAGGAAAAAAATCTTACCCACTCCTAGCAAGATGAATTGAATCTTCTTTGCCCTCGACGGTCTTGCCTCGATAACAGGTTCTCTTGAACGCTCATCCCTTTTCACCTTAGCCTTGGCCTTCTCAATGGTCTCCTGAATCAAGCTCTCAGCTCTCCTGATAGTTGTATGTAGTTTAGGTGGTTCCAACCCCAAGCTATCACATGAGTGGTGGGAATGACTGGTTGCACCCCCTGTCGTGATAGAGACAAATTATTCGATGCCTTCAAGTGGATCTTGGGATCTAGTGGTGTTAAATAGATGAAAGATCCAGGGGTGAGACAACTGTGAGAGATCTATTAACACATAATGGTTATCTTCATAGACCATTAAGAACTTAGAAAACCTATAGAGATAGCTTACAAAAAAGGTAAAGGTAAAGTGGGACTTAGCATCAACATTGGAATGTAGCCTAATGATCTCTTCACAGAGGCCTAATACAAGGAACTGTGCCCAATTGTAGCACATACCAATCTCCAAGACCATGTGCATAACATGTGCAGACTCAATCCCAAGACTTCTTGTGTGGGAAAGAGACTTAGGGAATGCTCGTGCTTTAAAAAGTGGGTACAAAAAATTTACCTCTATCAAGGGAGTATCAGCTTGCATGGAAAAACCATTAGCACCCCGTGGTATGCCTAGCCAGTCCTCAAGTTCCTTGATCACATGGCCTTCTATAGTCCCTCTATCCACTGCCACCTTAGCGCCATCCTCTGGTAAGCTGAAAAGATTGGAAAAGAATTCAGCAGTAAGATGGAAAGACACCTTAACTCCCCAAACTCATGTAGTAAAATAGGAGACATCATCGTTAAAAGAGTCAACGATGGAAATCATTTTGGTCACAGGAATGCTAGGAGTGAAGGCAGTAAATAGGTCCATCAAGCCCACATTGGTAAGATAGCTGATGATTTGTTCAGGTGCCTTCTTGTGTAACCACCGTTGTGACTCCTCTATCTCTCGAAACTTCATAAAGAGAGTGGCCTCAGTATGCTCAGATATGACAGTAACCTTGTCAAGGGGAATGGCTGCTGTAGAAAAGACATAAGAGACATTGAGTAAAAATTAAGAATATGATAAGAAATGATGTAACAAAAATGAAAACCAAGGTTAGAACAGAACCATTTACCATTAGTAATTGGAGTAGGCACACTTGCCACAGAATCAACCATTTGAGGAAAAATAGGCCCATCAGGAGACCAATCCTCATGCAGCCAACCATGAATTTGACAACATTCAAGGGCCCTAAAGAATTGCCTGGGATAATTGACAATAGCATCCTTGGTCTAGCCTAGCACCGTAGCATGAAGAGTGGGGCCCATCATGAACGCCTCCAAGGCTGTACGTGCTAAGGCAAGCTTGCTATCATCCTCATGCAATCCATGCTTAGCAAAACGGGGCCTGCAAAAGAAAAAGTATTAATACATAAGAAATGATACAACGCTAAAGGAACCAGAGTTAATCCAACTATAAAAGAGCATACTTGTCTACTCTGTATACTGTTCCAAGCAGGTTTTGGAATAGTGTATGTACACGGCAAGCTAGAAAAAGTGTGCTACTACTGTTGTAATGGCTGCAAGAAGGTAATCCCCACACATGGGTTCAAAGGACGTGTAGATCTAGAACCTTTGGGAATGCCTCCCTCGACTACATATAGTCCCTCAACTATGTCAACAAGAAAAGCTAACACACCTCATGTTGAGCTAGGCGACATGGTCTAAACAATATCACGAGTCAGCTGCTCACTCAAAGGAGACCATATGACAATGCTGAAATTTTGCAAAATAAATGATAAAAAGGCATCAACATTCAGACAAAACCATATTACATGTGCCCTGATCTACATGTCATAATTAGGCATGTTCAGTTCCAAAGGGCCGAACCAAGATAGCACACCAACAAGTTCAACCAAAAGGAGAAAAGGCTTAGGTCCCCTGCATAGAGCCAGAACCTTAGGTAAGTAACTTAAAACATGTAAAACATATAAACTAGAAAATAAATAAATAAATAAATAAATAAAACTAGCAAGTAAATAAAATTCAACACAAATACAAAACCACCCCATGAGATAAGGGCATCAATGTTTATTTGATGAATTTAACGCTCGCTAGGGTACATTTAAGATTTCATTTCATGGTAAACCAACAAACAAGTGCAAATGCAAAACATGTACATCCACTATCTAACCCAGGAAAGTAAAAAAAAAGGTACAAATGACCAATAACACCAAGCGAATGAGTTACCCATGCGCTAGTTTCCAGGGAACTCACGCTATAGTGCATGATGCAGTAAAACGTGACCTAGGAATGCATTCACAATGCAACTCACGCTGCAACCCACAAACGCAACTCACGCTATAAATCATGCGATCATGAAACTCACATGGAAGAAGTAGTTGAGATGTTGCCCCAGACACCAAAAATCATAGTTTTTCCCTAGACACCAAAAATCACAGTTTTTCCGCACACACGAAAATCATAGTTTGGCCCAGACATAGAAATCAACTTTCTCTGGGATACTCACGCCCAAGAAAAAATTGGAAAAAATCAATCTTCCTGGGGCGCTCATGAAAATCGACAAAAATTGATTTTCCTAGGGTGCTCACACCATGTTCTCCCCACTCAGCAAAATGGTGCCCTCTCAACCCTTGCGCCCTTGTCATTCTTGCCCTCACCACTCACGTTGGGCATACCCTGGGTTGCTCACGCTGGGCATCCCTGGGTCGCTCACACTCAACCCACGCTAATGGATCATCAAAAAACAAAAACATTTTATAGGTTTTGGCATCCTTGGGTCACTAGGGCATACACACGTTCCTACAACTCACGCTAGGGCACACATGTGTCCCTGCAACTCATGCTAGAGTACATACATGTCCTACAATTCAAACTCACACCACACCCGAGTCCCTGTGTGTAGCAATTCCAAAAAAAAACGGCAAGCCCCAAAAAACCCTGTAACGCCCCTGAAATCCCAAATTTATGAACCAAGCTAGGAAACTCAACACAAAAATCAAATCATTCTGACTCAATCAAAAAGATGGCCCTAATAGCTTACGTGGTTTCTCACGCTACACTAGAGAGGAGCGGAAGAAAACATACTTGCGCCGAGTCCTGGCCCATGAAGAAATCCTAGGTTGAGGAAGGCGTTGGAGAATTTATTCACTCTCTACCACGGACGCCAAGCTTGCCCTTCAT
This sequence comes from Gnetum montanum, assembly GCA_015680685.1. Classification (NCBI taxonomy): domain Eukaryota; kingdom Viridiplantae; phylum Streptophyta; class Gnetopsida; order Gnetales; family Gnetaceae; genus Gnetum; species Gnetum montanum. The sequence continues at coordinate 40,367 of MNCI01001543.1, forward strand.
CCTGTTGCTCATGATCACCCTGCTCTATTACTCATGTTATCCACCTTGCCCTGTTACTCATGCTATTTTACCTACCCTGTAGCTCATGCTCCACACCCTGCTCTATAACGCATGTTGTGCCATGCACCTAGTTAGTCACGCTCTGATGCTAACTCATGTTCCACACTTCAATCCCCTTTCACCCTATTTTAACTTATCCCACATGGCTGCATTGCATTTTTCTCATCGGACTTTTTATTTCTATTATTTTTATTACTTCCTATATTGTCTTCATTTTCATGCTCTAAGAATAGTTTCTTCTATTCCTTTGTTATGCATCAACGCCTAAGCATTAAAGACAAAATAAAGTATGAGAATTAAAAATTCAAAAATCATGGAAAAATTATAGCATTAGTATTCACATGAAATATGAACACCACATGGCCCGCTAAGGCCTAAAACTACCATACATCCATGTATGACCTTAAACTACTCTTGCATGTCATAGTTTCATCAAGACGTAGATTAATTACACAAAGGTAGTTTATATAGCAACTTCCCCATCAGACAATCTCGCTCATGGTGCTCCCAGTTTATATTTGCAGGAACAAGCATATGGATAGAAAGAACCTCTTTTCAACATTGTCTATCAATGGACCTCATGGGGCCATAAAAATAGAAGTTAATCTAGAATCCTTAGATCTAGACTCATCTACTCATGCTCATTTCTTCGCATCCACTCAAGAAAGATCAGACTACCCCGAGGGTATGACTAAAACTTTGGAATTAGAAGTCGACAAAATCACTGAAGATCCCCTTGTTAAAGTCCCCATCACTATGTCTAGTGGTGAAGTTAAAACATTAAAACTGAGTGCACTACTAAATCCACAACTTGCCAATGACATTACACAAGTGCTGAAGAACAACATCAAAACATTTGCTTGGTCATATACAGATATGCTATGACTGGACCCTCGAATCATCTAGCATAACATCATCCTTGACGAAAAACTTAGACCAGTAAAGCAAAAAGCATGAAAGGTTAAGCCTAAGATAGTGTTGGTAGTTCATAATGAAATCATGAAGCTCAATCAAGCTAGTTTCATCTGAGCTGTTGACTATGCCAATTGGGTATCCAACATTTTTGTAGTCCCCTAAAAGAATGGCATCATTCGCATATGCATTGACTTCCGTAACCTCAACATAGCCACTATAAAGGATGACTTCCCACTACCCAGTATCGATCAACTTGTTGACTTAACCGCTGGGCATGCATTGTTATCCTTTATGGAAATATTCTCAGGATACAACCAAATTAGGATCAACCCATAACACCAACTCAGGACAACCTTCATGACACCTTGGGGCACATTCTGTTATACAATGATGCCATTCAGTCTCAAAAATACGGGTGCTACATATCAATGAGCAATGACATATATATTTAGCAATTACATGCTTGATTCGCTCAATGATTATGTAGACAACATTACAGTCAAGTCCAAAACAACTGAGCAACATGCAAAGGACTTAGACTTGATACTCAAACGTTGTCTCAAATACGACCTTAGAGTCAACCCAAAGAAATGCATCTTTGGAGATAAAATAGGAAAATGCTTGGCTTCGTAGTCTCCGAAACAGGGATACGAGTAGACCCTAACAAGCTTAAAGCAATAACTAGCATGCAACCACCTAGGAACCTTACTGAACTATACGGACTGCATGGTAGACTACAATTCATTAGATGTTTTATTGCAAAATTGACGAACAAGTTGAAACCCATGTAGCATTTACTGTGAAATAATGTCCATTTTCAATGGACTCAATAGTGCCAAGAAGCATTTGAGAACATAAAAATGGAGCTGGCTCAACTACCAATAGTTCATCCCCTGCAAAGCGATAAACCTTTTTACATCTACCTTGCCACATCTAATTCATCTATTGCATCCATGCTTTGCCAAAAATGAGAAGATGGAGCCGAGATCCCCATTTACTATTTAAGCCATGCCTTAATTGCCTACGAACATCAATACAATGATGTGGAGAGATCATGACTTTCCCTTGTCTTTTCCTTGAAAAAGTGGTAGCATTACCTCTTCCGCAATCAAGTCAATATCATTTGCAAAGATAACGTGCTTCGAGCTATCACCAACAACATCTATGAATCAAGTAGGATAGCTAGATGGAAGGTGATGATTGTAGAGTTTGACCTATACTATGTTACTCAATCCTCCACTAAGGGTCAAGCAATAGCCAATCAATTGACCACATCACCGACACAAGATCAAGCGACAATCAACCCCAAATTCCCTAATGAGAATATTAACAGCATAGACATGGTGCCTAATAACTACGATGTAATCCTATACTTCAATGGAGCATGCACCTCCCAACGAGGGAGTGCTGCAGCCATCATAACGTATCCTTCTAGAGAAATTCACCCCTTTGCCTATCTACTAAACTTTCCTTGTACCAACAATGTGGAAGAGTATGAAGGTCTTCTTAGAGCTCTTATAGCAGCACTAACTTTGGGAATCACACGTCTTGTAGTTTGAGGTAACTCACAATTAGTAATCAATAAAGTCACAGAGCTTTACGCATGCAAAGCTTCTCATTTGCAATCATACTGTGACCTAAATAAACACTTGCTAAAACAGTTGATCAATGTAGATGTGCAACATATTCCTAGGAACGAAAATACCTTCGCCGACACACTTGCTACACTATCCTTAAACATGGCACCTAAGATGTTTCATGCATTGCCTAGTTTCATAACAAATTGTGCCAAAGCTATAACCGACGCTCTCGACGAGATACCCATAGCGTCTGTCAGCACTACATAAGCAATAGAATGGTATGATGACCTTAAAAAGTACCTTCTACGAGGTGAACCGCCACAACACTTGATGAGTGCCCAAAAAGATGCAGTGCAAAAAAAATCTCAGCAATATGCATTAATAGGAGACACATTGTGTTGCAAGTCCTATGAAGGCATCCTGTTGACGTGCGTCAGTAGTGTTGATAGCCAAACAATCATGGAATAGGTTCACAAAGGACTATGTAGAGGGCATATAGCACCCAAAGAAATGGCAATGAAAATTAGACATTTTGGCTATTACTGGCCACACATGGAGTACGATTGCTTCTCCAAGGTCAAGAAATGTAACATTTGCCAAAGGCACGGTAACCTAATGCATGTACCACCTAATGAGTTGCATACTACACAACTCACATGGCCATTCTAAAAATTAGGTTTAGACATCATTGGGCCAATAATTCCATCATCTTCAGCAGAACATAGCTTCATTATCACCATGACTGAATATTTTACAAAATGGGTAGAAGTTATTCCCCTTAGGAAAACCATGTCTAAACATGTTTGCAATTTCATATTAGAAAACATTGTGACCCACTTTGGCATCCCAATGACCATAGTTACCGATAATGGACCACATTTCAGTAGTACGGATACTAAAAGCTTCTGTGAAATCCTAGGTATTAAACAATCATTTTCATCACCCTACTAACCACAAAGCAATGGTCAAGTGGAGTCTATGAATAAAACAATCATCATGGTGCTTAAAAAGATGTTGAATCAAAGCAAGAGACAATGGCACGAGTAGTTAATCTATGCATTATGGGCATACCGAATAACGCATCGAACGTCCACAGGTAAGACACCATATAGCCTTGTATACGGATCTGAGGCTATGTTACCTTTAGAGTTATAGGTTCCTTCATTTTGGATAATGCTCTCTAGCCTCCTTGATGAAATCTAGAACAATGAGCTACGCATAGCTGACCTTGACTCGGTGGAGGAAGAAATGGTACCAGCGCTTGATCAAATCAAATGATACCAAAGACAACAACGACGACGTCATCAACATGATCCACATAAGCGACCAATCAAGGAAGCTGACCTAGTTGTCAAGGTGGTCTGCGAACACTCAAAAAAATTCATAGCTAACTACGAAGGGCCTTACATAGTCATCAAGGCATATGATAACGGGTATTCAAACTCGTCGACATGGACAGAAACGAGTTTGCCTATCCTACAAACAATGTGTACCTAAAAACATTCTACGTCTGATGAGCTCAAGGTGCGTATCGGTCCAGGCATCATGACCTAAAACTAATACCACAGAATAAGTCGTGGAGATATGAATTAAAACTAGCATCACAGAATTTCCTAGTGTCATGACGGTAAACCGACACCATAGATCTATGTCTGGTATGACACTAAACTGCCATGCTTATCCATCAGAGTCCACTAAGACTATAAACTAGCTTGCCTCTTCATAGTCCGTCATGACTATAAACTAGCATTGCGCCATCCACTATGACGATAAACTGGTAATGTTCAAAGGATTATGAAGTGAAACTAATCCATAATATTCCACTAAGACTACAAACTAGCAATATCATCAACAACCTAGCGTCATTTGAAAAGACATGCTACTGCAATCGGCTGTACGTGCTCACCAAGAAATTGCTGCCTAATTTGTCACATAGACCTGGATGAAACTAATGCTATTCAAAGATTTTGTTCACCTTGAAACTCCACATGACGGCTCCATTCCATTAGCTACATCCAAGTTTAAAGTGTTTAGCTAACTAAATCATCTATGGTTTTCTTGTCCTCTTGGAGTTGTGTTTGCAAGATGATACACTTGAGGCACTCATGCATGGATGCACTCCATCATGATGACAAGGTATCACATTCTTCCTAACGCTTGCAATTGGGTTAATCAGTCCACTCATAAGTACATTTCCAACTCCTGATGCATTCCCTATTCCTCATCATGTTCTCCTTACCCTACTCATTTATAGTCCCTTGATATAATATTCATCCTAAAACTCTTGATGCACTGTTGCATACTATAATTCTCTAAGCAGTTGCAACACAAAACACAATGCATAGCACATGACACAAATGCAAGCCCATGAGCATGAGTACAATATTGAAAGCAAGATCTTCCAAAAAGGAAAAAAAAAGAAGGAAAATAAACAAAAAAAATAAAAAGTAAAAAATAAAGAAAAAGAAAAAGAACAAAAAAGGTCAAAGAGAAAAATGCCTGGAAAAGGTCTTCATGACCCAGTGGACATCATAGACCAAAGACCATTGGCTCTTCTCATACAGGCCCTAGGCGAGAAGGCAATTGTCTTGGAAAAATACTTGTGTCTCAAACGATCATGCTACATGTCATCGTGTGGCTTTGGCTATTTAAAATGGACCCCCTTAAAGATAACAGAATGATTTTTTTTCTCCAAAGAATGCAACTCCAATGTCTTGGTTCTGAGTCTGTTGAAAACCCGGCTATTGACAAGGACCAATGACATGACTTACTCATGCAAGAGCACTCCTCTCCCACAATTCTGGCAATACTTCTAACCCTTGATCATCTTTTGAATTCCCCAGTTACAGCCAATTCCATTGCATCTTGAACTATATTTTCCCCAATCCCTTGTAATTTTGAACATGGTGTGATGACATCTAGCTAGGGGCCAACAAGAAATGCTTGGTACTTGGTTGTTCATGGTGTTTTGTACTTCTTTGTCAATGCCTCTCGGGTGGATTCCTCTAGAAATCAACAAAGAGGGGCCAATGAAACACCATAAAATTTCAGCTTTAACATTTTGAAATAGGGATGACTCAAGGCCCTATTGACATTCAAGAGGCAAGAAACTTGTCTAAGACATGGAACTCAAGCTAGCTTGCCCTCAACGTCACCAACCATGACAACTTTCAAATCATGTCAAAACGATTCTAATTTGAATGGGCAAGGCCCCCTTAGGATCCATTGATGACTACTCCAAGTTTCAGCATCTAGAACACAAGATTTCAATTCAGAATTGCACAAATCTTGCTACTCACGTTGAGGTCATGCTGCAGTCATGCTACCCCGTGTGACTACAGCATGAGTACAGCTTGACCAACTTTCAGAGCCCTAAAACCAAGTCCAAACAGTCTAAATTCAAGCATGCAAACTCCCCTCGAGCTTCACTGATGTTCATTGTAGCTCCTGGCCTCCAGAACCTTGAAAATTAAGCTCAAAATCACATGATTTGTTTACTCATGCCCGGGTCACGCTGGGGTCACGCTAGAGCGTATGCTCGGGGAAGTCCTTGGTTGATCTGCATGCAGACCATCCAAGGCACTCTACCTTTTTTTTTCTAGCTTTTCCTCACGTGAAGGTAGGGTCATCTATGTCTCTCTAGAGATCTTTCGGTGTTCGTTTTCTTCCAGCCTTACGCTGACGATTTCAGACAGTACAGGTGGTATGGAATAGTAAAAAGTCTATGAAAAAATCTCAAGCACTCAAGAAAGAAGAAGAGTATAAAGAGTATTGAGTCCCGTTGAAGTCACACCCTTTACAAACCTTTGGATCCTTCCTCATGCCAGAACTACGAAGGTCATTTATTAATTAAAAGTTTTTTAAATGAAAAGGAATCTCAAATTCCTAGAACAAGAAAAATCATAGAGTTCATTGGATGGGTGGATGACATGGACTCACTAGCTATTCCATGAAAAAATAAATCATGTCAAAGTCATCAAACATCAGAATTCAAAAATAGAAACCAAACATCAACAATCACACATTAAGCATAAACAATCATTAGTAAATAGCAACAATGACACTATGTCCTATGACAATGAAACAAATTTATTAGGAAAAATAAAAAAATATCACTTATACAAAAGAAAAAAAATAAGGTAAAATATATAAGAAATTGTAAAATAATTAAGAAGTTTTAAAGTTACTAAAGATGGTGTAAAAATAGAAAATTTTGAAAATAAAAAATTTTTAAAATAAAAAATGTGAAAAATAAAAAAGGTAAAAAAAGCTAATAGGCCATGGTAATGGTCAGCATAGATAGCCATCTCCCCCATGACTGAGTTGGCAAGAGGAGATGCAAAAAATAGAACATGGTTGTCCATCTGTTGAGGCGGTATTTACACTAACCTATCTTGGTTCTAGGAAAGGTTTGACTTGTTGGATATTGACAAACTACTTTTTATTTGGGCTATTAGGTTTGTAAATTATCATGGCCCTAGAGGAAAAGGTTTCATCAATTATATAAGGTTTCTTCCACAATGTTTAGAATTTTGTCTTTTAAGGTACATGTGTGGGATTCCAGTAAAGAACCTTATCTCCTAGTTGAAGTTTTACTTTCCTAATTCTAAGGTCATGATGTGGCTTTTTGAATGCCTTATTCACCTCATTCAAGGATAGGGCTACTAAAAAAATTTTTTGTAGCACATTTAGATTAATCAATCTTTCCTTTTGTGCTAAAATTAGGTCAAGGTTTAGATCAGAGGCCATTGAGAGTGTACAGAGCTTAGATTTAATTGGGAGCGTTGGATGTTTTTCATATACTAACTCATAGGGAGAATAGCCAATAAAAAGTTTCCAAGTTAAATGATAAGCCCATAAAGCATCATTAAGTTTTGTAATCCAGTCCTTCCTATATCTACTAATGATCCACATTAGTAATTTTATAATCTCCTAGCTGGTCACCTTTGCTTGACTATTGGCTTGGGGGTGGTAAGGTGTTATTAATTTATGTTGTACCCCCAACCATTGCATTAATTTTCTAAATGTGGCATCTATGAATTGAGTTCCATTATTAAAAATTAGTGAACATAGCATCTCAAACCTATTCACAATATTTTGTTGTATAAAATTGGTAGCAGTGGATGATGTACAATTAGTAATAAGCCCATTTTTTGTAGTACTCAACTTCTACTATAATATATTCCTTCCCATTAGACTTGGGTGTGATGGGATCCATGAAGTTGATGCCCCATATGTCAAAAGGCTCCAATGGTTGAATTCACTGTTGAAGACTTCTATGTAAGCAGTCATCCCCTCATCATGTTGATAACATTCACATGACTTGACAAACTGGTAGACATGTCTAAATATTGTAGGCCAATAGTATCCTACCATCAATATTTTTATGGTCATGCATCTCCCTACATAGTGGACTCTGCAAGGCCCTTCATGAGCATCCTAGAGAACACATAATTGATCTTCATCAAGGACACACCAACGAATTAGGCCATTGGCACACACCTTGTACAGGTGTTTGTTGATTTCCATGAAGTATTTGACCTGATAAAGAAATTTTTGATTTTTCCTAAAATCTAAGTCCTATGGCATCTCTTGAGTGAGAAGATATGTGAGGATGACATTAAAGCATATTGCTTCTTTAGGCATTTTTTCATTTATTGGTGTTTCTACAAGTTTCTCTTCTAATTATTGGAATGCATGTTCACATTCCTTGGTCCAAATGAAAGGTGTATCTTTCTTTGTAAGTTCTACCAATGGCTTTGCAATCTAGGAGAAATTCTCAATAAATCGTCGATAGTAACCAATGTGTCCAAGGAATGACTAGAGATCTTTTACAGTCTCTAGTTGGTGTGTTATTCCTTAGATGATCCTTATCTTTTCTGGGTCTACCTCAATCCATTTTTGTGAAATTTAGTGCCCTAGCACAATGTCCTCTTGGACCATCAGATGGCTCCTTTGCCAATTGAGCTATAGATTTGTCTCTACACATCTCTTCAATACTTAAGTCGGTTCAAGGCTTTCTCAAATGTAGCTCCATAGGTGGAGAAGTCATCCATGAAAATTTCAACACCACTAACAATTTTCTATTGAAAGATATTTAAGACCAAGCATTGAAATGTTAGAGGGATATTGCATAGGCCAAATGGCATCTTACAGTATTCAAAAGTCCACTAGGAACTCATAAATGTTGTTTTGGTCTAATCTTCAGGTGCAATTTGGATTTAGTTATAGCAACTATAATCATCCAAAAATCTATAATAACAATGCCCAAATATGATGTCTAAAACTTGCTCTACAAATGGTAAAGGAAAGTGATCCTTAAATGTTGCCATATTTAATAGCCTAAAGTTGATGCAAACCCACAAATTTCCATCCTTCTTTCTTACTATTACAAGTGGAATAACCCACTTACTATTTGTGATTGGATAGATGAACCCTAACTTGAGGAGTTATTTGATCTCCTTTATGATTTTCATTAATTTGGGGTTCAACCAACTCTATGGCTACCTTCTAGGCTTCATGGTCAGGTCAGTGTAGATGCAATGCTAGCATATCCTTGGATCAATTCCTGTTAGCTTTGGATATGACTAAGCAAAGGCTATTGACCATTTATTCATCACTTTCAAAAAATTTTCTTTTTATTTAGGAGAAAGTTTGGCATTAATGATGACCAATTTACCATTCTTTAAAAATGCATACTCCATACCAGTTAGTAAAGTTTTTAGTTCCAAGGGCTCCTGCTTGAAGTGATTAGGGATCTCCAACACTCCCCAATAGGTATTATCATCTTCATTCGAGAGTTGGAAATGAAATTTTTAAATTTTTTCCATGCCTTCAACTTATGTACATGCTAGGCTCTTAGTTGGCTCCATGCATATTGTGCTACTATTAGAATTAGCTATCAGCCAATGGGTGCCTTCTTGCTTTGTGGCTGCTGCATACAAATACCATTGAATATTAATTTCTTGTGCAAATTGATTGCATGCCTTAATGTATGTGCTCTCAATGGACCAAAAAAATTGCATGTAATTACACCCATTGTCGCTATATGCGATGCATGGAATATGATTCTTCTCAATCATGCCTAACTCATTTTCCTTAGATATTTTGAAAGATAGGTTCCTCATACCCATTTGTGCATTGACCGTGCTTAACCAAGCCATTTCCATAATGATGGGGAAGTCACTTTTGGAATTTTTCACCTTAATTACTAGAAAATTAGTAGGATAGGACCACCCACAAACTATGATCACAATGTCCTCTACTAATCCCAAATGGACAGTAATCGATTGATCTACTAATTCTAAATGGATGTTTCTCTACTTAATATGTGGTGGGTTCCAAGCCTTTTACATATCATGGAAGATGAGGTTAACTACAGAACCAAATTCAAGAAGATCCTTACATTGCTCTTGTCCAAAAATCTATAGATAGATGAGTGGACTTCCTAGATCAGATCTTTTTGTTGGAAGGTTACCAACCTTAATCCAATCAGAAATAGCATGGGTTAACATTACAATGTGGATCCTAGGAAGCACTTAGTTTGAAGGGCACTCGAAGGTATTTGATGTAGAGGATGAAAGTGCTAGAGATGGAGGATGATAAATCAAAGTAGGTTGTGAGGGATGGAGAGGATTGTTAGGTTGGAAGAAAGGTCATTTATTTAATTGAATATCCAAGCCACTTGGTTGAAAAATTAGTTGTGAATGCATAGCCCTTGTAGCATTTCATTGTTGTGGCTGTGGAGGAATCTCACGATACATAGATGGAGTTGGAGGTAACTAAATTGAAGGTGGAGGTGTAGGTGTAGAGGGATGTTAAGGATGATAAGGATATAGATATGGGTGTTTTCCTCAAGTATATGATCAATGTATTCAGTGATACTCTAGAGGGTAATAGTGATGCTGAAATGATGCATGAATTGCAAAACTTCTAGGGGAGATGGGCTACTGAACATAGTACCCATATGGATTTGGTTGCCTATAAGGGTATGATTGCCTTGGTAGTGGCATTTCCCACAATTGTGATAGATACCACTATTGGAATTATTTGTACAGTTATGGAGGAGCTCTACTTGGTTGGTGAACTTGTTGTTGCTAGTAGAATCATCTTGGACTACCTTAAGGGTAAAGCAATCGTCTTGGAGCTTGCCTATGTGCTAGGTGAGGATTCAATGTGTACACTCTAGACTCTTGTAAGTGTGACATCATAGGGAAACATCCCTTTGGATGTTCATATTGCTAGATGTCACATTTAGTTTCATTATCAAAGTTAAACTCCACAACTTTCTCTACTATAGCACCTTTACCCTTACCTCTTTGGTAGGCATATTCAACTTCTTTCTGCCTCCTATGATTATGATCACTATTTTGCTCTTTGTATTCTTTAACAATATTCAAAGTGATTTGAAAAGTTTCATTCAAGGAGTTCCATAACTTATTAGCCTTAACCAAAATATTAGAAATAGATTTTTGAATGGGTAAGGTCTTTTTGTTCATCACTTCATCAAGTGGTAACTCCTCCTTATCACAAAATTTGAGCTCTCATTTTCTAATGGAAGGCTCCCTATTATATTCTTCAACACTCTCTCTTTTTTGTAGCTCACCTTCTTATTTTTATACATGCTCAATTAACCTCTAGATTTTATGAGCTCTCATTTGAAACAATCTTCCTTGGGAATACACCCTAAGGATTCTTCTTTTTTATACTCTAGGCCCATATATGATGTGGCAAAGTTGTTCCCTCTAAGAGTAACCATGGCTAGGACATCTATGTAAGAGTAAATAGTATCAGCCCATGGTAACATCCAAGAGTTCTTGTGCTCCTTGTTTCTAGCCTTGGATTTTCCTTCTAAGATTAGACACTTTGGAGTACATTAGATATTTGTCATTGAACAGTTCTAACATGGTACTCCATCTTTGGATAGATTCTAGCTCTAAGAATCAATACCAACTCTTAGCTTCCTTAATGAGTGTCCTTGGGAAAAGCTTGAGTTTTTTCCACTCATACTCTATGTTCTATATGGAACAAGTATCTTGAAACACTTGTAGATGTGTCTGTGGATTAGAATTGTATTCCTCCTCAAATCTTGGAATATTGTTCATGTCTAGACACTTGATCTGACTATCCTTCATATATCTGGTTGGAATTCTTACTGTCTCTACAATGTTAAACATACTTCAAGTTGCTAGTAAGGGTTCATATTCATTACTATGTTAATGATGTCGATGATGGTTTTGGCCACCCCTTTTTTTTTGGTGGCCTTCACAATCATTATTATGTCATTAATCACCTTAATCATAGTTGTTTCGATGGCAGTTTTCATGAGAACCATAAGATGAAGAGGAATGTTTGGAATTGGATGAAGAGGATGAAGAGGAAGGTGGACTACCACTACCACTATGGTGTCTATCAGCAATCTTACTCTTATTACAATCATCATCATTAGATCCCTTGTTATTGTAATGTTTAGTCAAGTCCCTACCTTGGCTATCATACTTTCTTGAGTATGGTTTATGAATAGTTGATCAAAGGGTTAGGTTCACACCCTCACCATTAGTAGTAGGGGGTGGAGAATATTCATGTTGAAAACCTTCCAAGGAAGAATCCTGATTATCCTCTTGATATAGTAGGAACAAAGGGTTAGTGTAATGTTTTCCCTTTGTAGCTTCATTGAGTTTCTCCTAAAATTTATCTCACTTACATTGTGCCTCAGTGGGACAATATTTCTGAGTGTCATATCCATCCACAACATACTCTTAATGAAGATTTACTATGCCCAACTTCTTAAGGATTTTAAATAGCATTTCAAGAACAAATCTATTAGGCAGAAAAACAACATTTCCCTCCATATCATGCCATCACATTTGTTCATCGTGATGTTGGATGAAGGTGAAATTTAGCACAAATTCATCTGAATAAGTGTATACCACCTTGCATTCTTGTAGAACTAGTGGTTTGGTATCTTTGGGCTTGCTAGAAAAAGAAGACATTTTGAAAAACAAAATGAAATTGTCAGTGTGCTTTTATAATTTTATATATAATGGGAATCATATTTGATCTTAGGTTCATACAATGATATTAGTGGTATCCACTTAGACCTAAATAGTGCATGTTCCACAAATAAAGTCCCTAGCAATTGTACTAATGATGAGCAACAAGGTGCCCTTACGCCCAACCATACAAATCACAAGCATTCATGCATGACCCAATCGAATTCCATGGACTTTTTTGTTTCCAGTGAACTAGACCTTTAGGAAGTGAATCTAACTTTAAGGTCAATTGTTGTCTTTCCAATTACACTTGTGATGTTCGTTGGTATGGTTAAGTGTAACTGAGGCATTTGATTTTTATCATTTTTGTATTTTATAGTAGGTGCTTGAAATGTAGATAAAAAGATATTTAATTAACTAATTAAGTAATTATTTAACTTATCCTAAAATAAGTATCTATTCCCACTTTCTGTACACATCCTAAATCCATGTATCGACTATTGGATGACCAAACACTAGGCTGCTGGGCTGCTGGGTGTACCATGTAATAACGCTGGTGGGATTACCAAGCGAATATGTGTTACACTCGAAGTAGTTGTACTTATGTGTGTAATCTATCTAGCTTAATTGCTTATCTAACATAGTAACTAGAAAATAATTGATAATTAATTAAAAATATTTACTAAATAATTAGAAATAGCAAATTCATAAATAAATATTTAATCTATCCAAAGTGCTACAAGATCTATTAAAAAGCTCATCCTTATTACCACACACACTATTGTGCTTAGGTACAAAAATGCTTGAATAAAGATCTGTACACTCAATGACTCCTACTGCAGACACTCAAGGTAAAAAAAATTATAACTTTTGAATGGAATAAATGCAAGAGCTTCACTACTACTAAAATCTAGATTTCCATAAATATGACTAGTAGGCATGTATTTATAGGTGATGGATAAACACTATGTTGATGGGGCCTCATCAATATAGGGAGAGATGCATCGAGGAGGCCTCGTTGATGTGATCAACTACTTTGATAAGGCCTCGTTGATGTAGCGAACCAATGATAACTCATTAAAATTTTTAAGTTTTGAGTTTTTTGTTCAAAAATAAGTTTATTTTCTATGCATTTTTTTAGATCTATTTATACTTGCATGTTTTTCATCTCGTAAGTACATGGTTGATCTGTTGGACCAGCTAGTGTGCCTTGAATTCCATTGTTATTATGGAGGCCCCAGGTATTTATTCTTTGGGAATTACTTGCACCAAGGATCATTGGTTTTCTTCTAGCAATGAAGGTTTCCAGTCATAATAGTTTTTTCTTGGTGCTAGAAGCAGGGCATTTACCTAAACTCTATAACTAGATCTATTCTTTTTGTCATCATTTGCAAGCTTTTCCTTGATTT
>MNCI01001543.1:55119-205191 GCA_015680685.1 Gnetum montanum
AAGTAGTTGGGAGGCTAACTTGGGTGAGGCTTGAAAACCAACAAAAACATTCCATTTTTGGTTAAAGGGTAAAACCCCCTCATCCCCCACTTACTCATTATAGTAAGTACATAATTTTTTATCATTTTAATTTCCTTTAAGAGATTTTGAATTCCATTCACTAGAATTTAATCCTATTTTTCTATTTATAGCCTATGTTTAAACCATTCTTAGCATTGTAGCCATGTCTCTCCAAAAATCCATCAAATTGACCTTCACCCTCATTATCAAAGATCATAGCCAACAAGCCATGAGGGTGTATGATCCCAAAGACCTTTCCATCATTAAGTGTAGGTAATATTTGAAGGTTAAAGGGGAGAGTCCTAATTTTATAGATATAAATGAAGATCATTATAACTTCATTTTTGTCAAAATATAGGTAGGCATACTAATTTCATGAATTAAATCCAAGACCAAAGGGGAGTTTAAGCTAATAAATAAGGATGGGAAAGAGTACATCCCTTCCTTGTATGAATAAATTCCTCTTAATGATGTCTATTCTAGCATCCTAGATCAATTGATTATCATGGAAGAGGAAGATGACAAGACTACCTTTAGAGAACAACAGGAAGAGAGGGATGAATTTAAGGAAAAATCTGAGCCTGAAAACATCCTTGGAGGACTATTCCAACAAACATCCCCCAAATTTATATAACCTTTCCCTAATTATTTTGTTTTCTCCATCGGCATGGTTCCACCATCTTCCACTCCTTCCTACCCTACTATGGTAGATCCCATCTCAGTTATAACCACAAATCACACTTAGACAATGCCATAAGCAACCAACCATAGCACATTGGTGCCATTTGCAACATAGTATCAATGGATAAAACCATCAATGGTGGTTTTTACCACCACAAATCTATTAACTACTCATGCCAGATTTCCCATGGAACCCCAAGAAACATAGGGATCACACACCACATTTGTCCCATTTGTGCCTCAAGTACTAGAATAAACATTTTTTCTTTATTTGGCCCATAAGCCACAACCATAGCACATTCTTTTTCTTATGTCATGCAACCCATAATGAGGCCACAAACCTCATAATAGATGCCACAACCTTACGTACAAACCCTATAACTTATGGGGCCACCACAAGGATTGGATTAAGCCTTCCAAAGGATCCAATACCTAATGGAGTAGTTGAAGAGGCTTAAAGCCTTTACCACACAAACTATTAAGATTATGGACTTCTACCAAGATTATTCTATAAGTCCTATAGTCCCACACTTAACACTTCCTACTAGTGTCTTCATTCCCCAGTTTAGCAAATATAATCGAGAAGGTGATCCTAATGCTCACCTTATTACCTTTAGATCTAAATGTTTACTCTTGCTGCCATAGCCTAATACCATCATGAGGATTTTACCTATGTCTTTGACTAGGAAAGCACTTGATTGGTATCACACATTGCCCAGAGGGTACATATCCTCTTTGGAGGACTTAGTAGCTCAGTTTGTCAACTACTTCAAGTACAACTTCAAGCATGATATAATGCTTGACCAACTCATGAAGCTTAATTAGGGGCCCTTAGAACCCATACAAAAATTCATTCAATGGTGAAAATTACTGGTGAAATAAATACTAGAGCTCATAGCTAAAGCCCACTTATTAGCCATATTCAAGGGAGTAGTTAATGACTTCATTAATTCCAAAATCTACTACCTTGATCCATGGTCTCTTAGCCAAGTGTTCTCACAAACTAAAAATATAGAGGATGCCATAGAGGCCAATCATGATCTAGTTTATATAGAATATAAAAAAAAATACACTTGAAGAGACAAAGAAAAGAGCAAATAAAAAAACACTACCATAGTAACTATAACCAAGGAAACCAAGATCATGAACCAAGGGTCAAAGGCCAATCCATCCAAGGCCCCCACCAATGACTAGAATAACCAACCATCAACTTCTAGGACCACTACATCGACAATAAGTAGACCTAACTTCAAAATGAAGGACAAGCCTAAATACTCTAGATTTCCATTAAAACCATTCAAGTTGCTAGGCCAACTATTAGTAAGTGGATACATGTAACATAAACAAATGATCGAAGCCACTTAAAGAAAAAAACATGAGCAACTATGTAAAATATACAAAGATCCCACTCAGGAATCAAAGGATGATCCCTAGGTTTCTAGATACTTTAAGCTAGATCACTTCTTCCATTATCACCAACTTCTTAGTCATGATGTAGACTTCTACCTTGCATTAAAGGATGACCTGCAAAGAATGATAGATAGTGTAATTGAGCTTAGATGCTTCTAACCTAGTTCAACAATAAACACTAGTTGATGTAGGTCTACAAAGATCTGTTGAATGCTAATGCTGGCCCCTATGTTATTTTAGCATTCAACATCAATGATAATTGGAGACCTACCATAGAACCATTTGTGATTTAAGTACCCCTCTACAATGAAAGAGCTTCTTTGACTTCCCATAGCTAAAGACCTCTTTTCATTGTGAGAGTACCATCATAAATGCCTTTGAGGGAACCTTTTTTCATCAAGGTCTCTCATCCCAATACAATTGAAATAGCCATAGCCCAACCAACTACACAACAACCCCATGTGATGGCCAATGCTACTACCTCTTCCCTATAGGCAATGGTTGAAAACCTAAAAGCTATAGTCAAAAAAGGGAATAAGAATAAGTAAAAGCTTGATAATAAGATAGACAAGAATATGGTGGCACAAGGAAGTGGGTTCACCGAAGCCCATTTCCATTTTGGCTATAGTTATAACCTCCTCTACCTCTACCTCTTCAACCAACAAGCAATAAGAAGGCATTAAAATCCATAACCAAGACAACAAGGAAGAGCCACAACATCCAAAGCCTAAAGCCAATGTCTATATTTTGCGATGCATGGAGAAAGTAAAGCACAATCAGGGTGACAAGCCCATGACCAATTCCAAAAGCTTCCTTAGTGCAATGGGCCAAGTTAGGGAATCCCTCAAGAAAAAAAACATAACCTTAAGCTTATATGACCTGATCATGACCTTTTCCATACATCATGAGGTGCTATTTAGAATTTTAACCTCCATACCCATTAGTGAGGATATTCTTACTAATGAGGAAGCCATCCATGTAGTGATGATTCCTCTATCACCAAGGAAGGAGAGGTCAACACCCTTAACATTTCGTGATAGTGAAATTAAGATTAATCAGTAGAATGAAAAAGTGACTATAGCCCCTTTATTAATAACCATACACATAGGATAATTTAAAATACATCAGGTGAATGTTGATGATGGAGCTACAAAAAAAATCATTCCATGCCTGATCATTAAACACTTGGGTTAATTGAGAAATTACAACCTACAACCACCGTAGCTCTTAAATCCTTCAATGGATCAAGAGTTGCCATCAAGGAGTCTATCTCCTTCAATTTTGTAGTTGGAAAAAAATTCCCTACAACTACAAACTTCCTAGTGATGGAAGAGACACCAGGATCCAACATGATCCTAGGAAGACCTTGGTCAGCTTAATTACAAGTTGTGTCCTCATCCATCCATCAATAACTTCACTTTTCTTACAAGGGAGGTGAAATCATCATTCATGGTGATAACATGGCTCCCCTAGCTATCAACAACATAGACATAGAATAGCAGTCTGAAGTGGAGCTTCAAGAAGAAGCTCTTATCCATGAACAACAAAAACCCAAGATAGCTAATGATGAAAAATATAGGCAATGGAATACCTTATGGGATGAACTACCTTTTAACATCATAAGCGAAGGTGATGATGAATACAAGCTTATTTAGAATATGTCTTACGCACTCCCTAAGCTCGCAAAGATTAGGAAGAATTTGCAAAAGTGAAGTTTACCTTAACCTTCTCATGCCCCTATGACTACATGCACTGATAGCCATATAGACTTACTTTTCATTTATAATTTATTATATATGCAAATGTTTCTTTACTCTTTATGAAAGTAGCCTATGCATGTAGCCTAAGTTTATTTCCATTATTACCTATTTTCCACAACCTTTTTTTATTTTTTACTTATGTCTTAACATTAAAAAAAGCATCTCTTTCAAACCATATCAACTAATATGTTAAAATAGCATTATCATTTGCTAAGATGTTAAACTGGCACTATGGTTCATTAAGACCTTAAACTAGCATTATGACCTACTATGGCACTAAACTAGGAACATAGCCACAATCATACAATATACCCTATTCCCATAATGGCCTAAAACTAAAAAACATTTTTTTTATTATGACACTTCATCTTGTCGATTATCCATAGCCAAAAAAAAAATCAATATAGTCATTTTTAATGTTCACTACTACTATAAATGCATATAGCCAAAAATAAAATCAAAGTTTGAATTTATAGTTAAAATCTCCATAACATACATAGCCATGGCCACACTGTGTGGAGAAAATGTCAAAGAATAAGAAACATCTATAGAAAAGTCTTGGCTAATCATATCCATCAACATTAAAAAAAACAAGCTAAACTAAAGGAGGCTGCTAAGTCACATTCAGAGGAGTAACTGGTTGGTCATTTCCACTCTCACCACTAGGGCCACCAATGTCTCCTAAGACCTAAAATGTAATAACAAATAGCCAAGAAGTAACCCATAGCCAAAATCATGACTTAAAACACAGACTAAAACATAAATTATATCAAACCTAGGGAGATTTTAGCTCCATTACTTCTAATGATAGATGGGGAATTCCTTCCTCCAAATGATGGAGGATCTAATCCTCTATCATGTTGACCCAATCAACATCACCAAGATCAATGCTAGAAAGAATGTTGAACCTATCTATAGGACTCCAAGTAGGAGGGTCATGAGTAGCAATAGCTGTAGAGGTCTCACCTACAACTTTGGTAATCTAAAGAGTAGGGGATTACTTCACCTTGAGAGTACATTCAAAAAGTTGATTAGCACTCTCTACCTAGATCCCTTGAATGAACAACTCTCTCTTGCACTATTCAACCAAGTTCTTCTTAAGTCCCTTTAGGTAGGCCCCATCATCGACCTTATATTGATGCTTGTGGCTCTTTTATCTCTTGCTCTACTTTAGGACCCAAGCATAGTGATCTTTCCAATCCTCAAGCTTTTGGAAGATGAGGTCCATCTACATACATTGTTCCACCATCTCCCATAGTACTAGTACTTTGTCCTAAAAAACATGCCAGTAGTAGGCCCATGTTATCTTCTTAATCCATAACTTCCCTAAGTTAGCCACTTCGTCTTCCACAAAGGCTTTATGGTCTCAAAGATCTTTAATTATGTCCTCCTACCTTTGAGTCTTTTCCCTAAAGCCCATAACTTACTTCCATAGGGATTCATTGGACCTCTCTATCTCCCATGATGTTTTTGTACATGACATTACTAAATTATTAGTGATCTCATACAACTTTAAGAGTACACTAGACACATTAGAGGGAAGCTTAGGCAAGGATTCTATCTCCATGTCTCTACTAGGCTCCCACTCCATGAAGGGTACTACAAAAGCATAAAATACAACCATAAAAAAAAACCTAAGATAGCCATAATGCAAGCAAAGCCCATGATTGAAGAATATAAAATAAAATCCTTAACTATTTCAGGTGCAACTTGATGCAATCGATTGATGATGTTCTTAGCCATCCCACACTTGAACTCCACTTTTTCTAGAGTCTCTAGCCATTGTTTCACATGAAACTTACGGATAGGAGCTTGTGCTAGTGGCTTGGGAACTACTATAAGCATAAAAATCATCAAAAGGTTAGGATGACAACCAAAAGATAACCAATGAGATATAACAAAAATATCAAGGGATAGGCATTGTAGTAACTGAAAACGTTAGTGGTTGGAACACTGAGAGGTTGCTGGGCATACAGCCTAACCCTGGATCCATGTGAGGGCCATGCTAGAGAGAAACAGAAATGAGGTGCCCTAAATAGTCTGGTCGATCAAATAGAAACTTAATCAGTGTACAATAACCATTTGCAAATGTTCGTCTTGAAGATACTAGATATAATATAAATAATGATCGATAAACACAAACTGATAGAGAATAATGAAAAATACAATAACATAAAAATGAAATGAAATAGGCTTAGGTAAGAGACTGCACCACCCCAAGATCGGGGATCTGATCTTTGTTTGGTTGGAAGGTGTACAAGTGGTGTGCAGCACTGGAGAGGCACAACTTACAATAGAGCAGTATGGTCATAGGTCCCTGAAATGCAGTCAATAGCTTACCACCAGGAATCCTTTGTTTGCTAGCCTCTTTTCAAAGCTGATTTTCAGAAAGCCAAATGCCAAGAATACCAATCACAAGAAAGCCAAAATACTAAAAGAAGCCAACAATGCCAAAAGCCAACTAATGCCCAAAAGAGTTCTCCAAAAGCCAACTAGAAGTCCAACCCTTGAATGTTGTTTGTTGGGGTATTTATAGGACCAAGAGTAGGAGAAAAATGTGGTTTGAATGCCATGTGTCCTGGGTCCCATAGAGTGTAGACGTGACTGTGCCATGCTGCTATGTAATTCTAGGTGTGAAAATTGCTATGCTATGACCATACTACTAAAACTGCATGTGCCAAAATCTAGTACACTACCAACAATGAAAGCAAAGTGGAGCCTGTGCTCTAGGACTACATCTTCCCTACTCTTGTGAGAAGGGTCAACCATAGGGCCAACTTTGGGGATAGTCAGGGGGAGTGCAAAATAATGCAAACTTGTTGATTTTGTCCTTTGAAGATATGTCGGGATGAGAGTAAGTGTTTCCAACAACTTATGAAGGTAACTGAAGATGTTTTTGGGGTTTCCATGTGAGTGTTACGCTGCTTATGCTACCTAGTGTATTTGCATAGTGTAAGCAATCGCATGCTACACTGTGCTACACTACGTAGCATAGCATGACGTAGCTGCTAGCCATGAGAGAAATCTTTCCTAATAGCCAAAACCACCTGTCTAAGGCTTGGCTAGACAAGCAACTACAACCTTATCTTTCATGCTGAAAAGCCTTTAGACCTACTGAGTTCATCCTTGATACACTTTGGCATTTTTCATCCTCACTACGATGTGCTACACTGTGCAACATAACATAGCATAGTAGCCAATATGACATGCATCCTTGTCTGATCTGCAATGCTTTGTTAAGAAACCTTACTTGAGGCCTAAGGGCTAAGTGGAACAGGTAGTTTTTGAGGCTAAAGTATGGCCAAGTGTAATCTTCTTGCTGGAGCCACTTAGCAAAGGGCCTTCGTGTGTTCTATCCTTGCTACACTATGCTACATTTCATAGTGTAGCACCCTTTGTTTCTTGGATTTTAACTTATTTTGCAAACATTTTGTTACAGAATGTTGTTTATGTCTCAGTGTATCAACAGAGCAAACCTGTTTGATGGTTGAAGCATAGGAAAATGTGCCTACTCCCTCAGAGCCATCTAAGTAGGAGTATTATCAGAGTGCATCCCTGTTACAATGTGCTATACTACATAGTATAACATAGCATAGCACTTGAGTGAAGAGGACTTCTGACAAAATTTACCACATTTTTGCTATGTCATGTTGTTTGTGCATCAAGGGTGAAGTGGGGAAGATTCTCTAGAAGGCTGATTCATCATCACTGTGCATGTACGGTACCTATTTAGTATTCTTGAGACTTACTACACTGTGTAGTGTATTATAGCGTACCAGGTTCCTTCAGTTAGAAAAATTTCCAAACTATCTAGCTCATCTTTAACACTTTCGATAGCTCCTAACATGATCTCTGGGTAGACAATCAGCTAGGTCAAGTGCCAAGCTGGGAAGGCTGGAGAGTTCAGTAATCCTATCAGTCCTAGAGATAGAAAACTTGCCAAACCATACAGTTTACCCCTAGTTCCTCTTTCATGCAAACTGGCCTTGTGGTTGGGTGCCATGTTGACTATGCTACAGAGGGCATTGTCTGCATAGTCCAGTGTGACATCAGACTTACAGGAACCCTTGTCCACATTTTGGGACTACTGAATCATGAGAGTCCCAAAATTCATGGTGTTTAAATTGCCCCTATTTGTTGATGTCTGGAGGATCTACCTAAGAGACATTGATAAAGAATACAAAACACCATAAAGAACCAAACACCAACATCACTCTTTAGTACCTACTTTGATGATTCTTTGCTATGTTTGAGAGTACTAGGAGAGTGATGTGAGGAAGGAGGTAAGGGGTGGATTTGAGGGAATATATTTAGGGATGAAATGGGTGTGAGATGTAATGCTTTAAGAAAATATTTCCGTAGCGTGATCCCTCATCAGAGTGCTTATGAGGGAGTCAGCACACATGGGTGTCTTTCTTTTTTGGCCTTTGACCTCTCACTGGAGTGCTTAGAGATGGTCGATTGGCAACCAAAGAAAGTGTAAAGAAATTGTTGTGCCATTTTCTCTAGTCTTCTATT
Organism: Gnetum montanum; assembly: GCA_015680685.1. NCBI lineage: Eukaryota > Viridiplantae > Streptophyta > Gnetopsida > Gnetales > Gnetaceae > Gnetum > Gnetum montanum. The sequence continues at coordinate 63,549 of MNCI01001543.1, forward strand.
TTTTATTATTCTTTTTCTTTACTCTACACCCATGTTCACTTGCAAAAAACCTATTGTTGCAAGACAAGTGTTTCCTCCCCAAGATGAGTTATATTACATCCATGTGGGGTTTTGACCTACCTACAGATGCTTCCCATGGGGCGAGTTGTGTTATGCCTATCATGGACTGGATGGTTGGGCATGTGGGAGGGCTCTGTGCATCAGGAAAGCTTGTAAAGGGGATACAAGAAATTGAAAGTATGTAAGGAATGGAGGCTAAACTGGATAAGAAAAAGAGGGAGTAGGGTATGTACTCTCAAACAACGAGGTTAATCGAAGTAGATACTTCAGAGCAATGTAGTGTATTGGCTCTCATGGTGAAACGTATCTCTGAATGATGCCATCTTGGCTTGTATCCTACAAACACAATAGGGAGAAAACCAAAGAAAATGATCATGAAGTAAAATGAAAGTAAAGTACCACTTGCTTTAGACACCACTGGAGTAGCGAGTATTGTTGCTGAGATGTGTGATGTCCAAAGTAGGAAGGCCAGCATAGATCCTAGCCACAGCAGGCTGGGAAGGATGGCATTGAGGATATTAAGAGCTACGATGATGCAAGTACTCAAGATTCCTTACCCAAGGCAAACATAGTGGAGTCCAGCTACAAGGGAAGAAGCCTACCAACTGAACGTCCTTGTGGCTTGAATGATGGCAAGGGATGGAGAATAGCAATGTTGTGGCTAGGCCACAATAGTGCTAGGACTCTAACAGCAGGTGTTGATGACAAGATCTACCACTAGGATGAGTGGTTGTGGTAGTGGTAGCTCCAGAAAGTCAGCAAGATGTCAAAAAACATCTCTAGAAGGTCAACAAGATGTCAAGGGCAGTGACACTACATTTGTTCTAGAGGGTTTTTTCTTAGCATCTTGAATTGCATTCTAGAACTGCAACATCCCACCCCATGTTGTCCAGGGAGTTTGAGGTCATCCACACTCACTTGTTCATAGGGTCGTGGATGTTAGCTGAAGAAGTGTTAGGCTGTGAACCCAGTTTAAGGTCTTGGTAGACCATTAGATGTGCTGGTTTAAGGTCCCAGTAGACCATGATATGCTAGTTTAAGGTCCTAATAGACTGCTGTGCTAGTTTATCATCATAGCAGACAGTGGATGCACTAGTTTAAGGTCGTAGAAGACCGTGCTATGGGTGCTAGTTTTATGTCATTTCCCTAGGACGTGTTATGCCAGTTTATAGTCATAGCGAACTATTTGTGCTAGTTTTACATCATAGTGGACATTCATCTTACCTTTCTCTATACCTAATGTAATCCTTTTCATTAGACGTAGTATGGCTTGAGATACAAATGGTTGATAGGATTTGCAAACTCGTTGCCATCCATATTAGTCAATTTGAAGACCCCATTCTTATAGGATTTTGTGACTACAAAAGGACCTTCCCAATTGGCTAAGAATTTTTTTACATGTTCACAAACAACCTTGAGGACTAGGTCCCCCTTCTTGATTGGTCATTGATGTAAATTATAGTGGTGCTTTTTCCATTGCTTTTCCTGGTACCATTCAATGTAATCAAGTGTTCAAGCATGCTCCTCCTCTATGGAGTCAAGATCGATGACTCTTGATTCATTATTCTGGGCCTCATTCAAAATTTTTGAAAGGATTATTAAAAGTGATGGAACCTATAGTTCAAGAGGTAACACTGCTTCAGATCCATAAACAAGGTTGTAAGGAGTCTTACCTATGGTCATTCTGCACATCGTACGGTAAGCCCACAACACATAGAGGATTTGCTCATGCCATCGCTTCTTATTGCTACTAAGCATCTTTTTGAGTAGGTTGATGATGGCCTTTTTTGTTGCCTCTTATTGAATATTTTCCTGTGGGTAGTATGATGATGAAAAGCATTGCTTGATACCAAGGTTGTTGCAAAAGTTTTTGGTTTCCGTGCTACTAAATTGTGGCCCATTGTCTATCACAATAGTCATGGGAAGACCAAACCTTATCACTATGTTATCTAAGATAAAGTGGCAAACCCATTGAGATGTAGTGTTTCATAGGGGAATAGCCTTCACCCAAATTGTGAAGTATTCAGTTGTAGTGATAATGAAGCTATAACCTGTGAAAGACTTGGGTGTGATGGGTCCTATGATGTCTAGTCCCCATCATTGGAATGGCCATGTGATCTATGCAGGATGTAACTCAGTAGGTGACACATATATGATATTTTCATGGCATTTACATACATCACATGTCCTAACTTTGGCAAGGAAATCTCATTCAATGCAAGGCCAGTAATCACCTAGGTGTCTGATTTTTCTACCATAGCCCTACGGGCTATGTATCCTCCACATACTCCCTCATGGACTTTGTTAATAATTTTCTCTGCTTCTTTCCCACCAATGTAATTTATCAATATCCCATCAAAGGAGTGTTTGCATAAGGTGTTATCTCCTATAAGGACATACTATCAGGCTTGCTTTCGGATTCCATCCTTTTGAGCGGATGTCATGCTATGTGGGGGTTTGCCATGTTGAAGGTAGGCTTTAATGTTTGCATACCATTCTTGGATATCCGTTGCACTAATAGATGTGATGTACACTACTTGATTAATAGGATCTATGCATTCTATTATCGAAGTGGGCAAAGTGACAAACAAGTGCGATGGCACATTCAATGCTAACGTGGCTAATGCGTTAGTACAGTATTCCCATTACAAGGCACATGTTGAACATCTAACGTTGTAAACTATTTCAACAAACTAATAGCTCGATTGAAATAAGGTTGCAAATGTGAAACCTTGCAAGCATATAATTTAGTGATATTGTTGACAACTAATTTCGACTTGCCCCCGATTGCCAAATGTTGAATTTTTAGCTCTTGGTCTACTAAGAGGCCCCTAAGGAGTCCTTCATACTCTACTACATTGTTCGTAAAAAGGAACATAAAGAAGTATGTAAAGGCTTAAATTTCCCCTAAGGGAAATGTAATAATTGCGGTGGCATTTCCACCTTGTATGGTTGAAACACCATTAAAGTGTAAAGTTGCTTCAAAATGAATAGTATAGGGCTTAGGCTATTGACGTGTTCATCTAGGAATTTGGGTTCTATTATTGCCTAATCATCAACGGGTGAAGTTGTAAGCTATGTGGCTATTTCTTGACCCTTTGTTGATGATTGGGCTACATAATTTAAATTGAATTTCACCATTATAGCTTTCCATCGGGCTATCCTACTACTCTCATACAATTTTTTTGTGATAGCTCGAACTATGTTGCTCTTGCATATGATGTTGACCCTACTACAAAATAGGTAATGTCTTCATCTTTTTAGCACAAATACCAGAGTGAGACAATATTTTTCTACCTCATTATACTTTGTCTCATAAACTATTAATGCATGGCTTAAGTAGTAGACCAGGATTTCAGACCTGTCATATCTTTTTTGACATAGCAATGTAGCAATGGATGTGTCCGAAGTGGCAAGGTAAATATAGAAATGCTTGTACCTCTGTGGTAGGTAAACAGTTGGGAGATGCAAAATCTCTTTCTTTAGGTTATCAAAGGTTTGTTAACATTGATCTGTCCACTTGAAGTTGACCTATTTTTTGAGTAGGTGTTGCATGGGGTGTAGCTTGTCCATCAACTTCGTGATAAACCTTCTGATAAACTGCACTCTACCTTACAATCTCCATAATTATTTAAGGTTTGTAGGCGGTGCTAAGTTAACAATGGCCCTCACTTTATTGGGGTCCACTCGTATTCTTGTTTTCAACACTACGAAACCTAGCATGCATATGGTTTTAACTCCAAAAACAAATTTCTTAGGATTGAAGCATAGGTCATGCCTCTAACAAAGTTGGAGGACTATGTTGAGATCATTGGGATGATCAATAGCTTCCTTAGACTTGACTACTATATCATCCATGTAATCATTCAATCTCTCCAAAAGGTAGTTTCTAAAAATGTATGTCATTGCTTGTTGGTAGGTTGCTCCAATTTTTTTGAGCACAAAGAACATCATTGTATAGCGAAAGGTTCTCCAACGGGTCATGAAAGTGGGTTTATACGGATCTAGTTATAGCCTGAAAACCCATCCATGAAGGATAGTAGGGCATGACCAGTCGTAGTGTCGATAAGTTGATTGATACTTGGTAATGGGAAATCATATTTAATTGTTGCTTTTTTCAAGTCTCGAAAGTCTATACAAATTCATATACCTCTCATTTTCTTAGAAACTACAACGATGTTCGATACCCATTCTGAGTAGTTGATCGCTACGATGAAACTAGCTTGATAAAGCTTGGTGATTTCATTGCGTACAGCTAGTGCAATCTTTGGTTTGATTTTACGAGTTTTTTTCTTAACTACCTTGACATGCAGGTCTAAGATAATGTTGTGTTGTATAAGCTATGGGTCTAGGCCTAGCATGTTGTTGTATGACCATGCAAACACTTTAACATTGTCATGGAGAACTTTGGAAATGTCTTGGTGTACCTGTGGATGTAATAGAGAGCTAACTTTCAAGGTTTTTGCTTCACCTTTAGTTGTAGTTATGAGGATTTTAGTGAGAGAGTCCTCGGTCAAATCCCTAGCCTCTAAGTCTAAGGCTTAGACCAGATGTTCGAAACAATCTAGGGATGTTTCCAAAGATGCTACAGTGTTGTGAAAGGATGATTCAAAGTCCACAAATTCTTAACTCAAGCATCTTATAAACTTGCCTTAGGGACTTGTTAAGGTCAAAGGTGAACAAAGATCACCATGCATAGCCATTTTTTTCGGGTGGACCTGTTACAACAAGCAAATAAACCAAGTCAAGTGATACCTGTTTGAAGTAGTAGCATGACCAAACATATGTAAATCAATGATGTAACATAAGCTAATTGCCAATTTAAGGTCTTAGTGGACTGCAACAATGTAATAGTTTAGTCTAAAACATAAAAATGAATACTAAAATTACCATTTTAAGGTCAAGGTGGACTGTCATTGGGCTGTATTGCATGTTAACATTACTAGTTTAAGGTCTTTGCAGACTATCATATGGACCATACTATAGGTTAAGATTGCTATTTTACAGTCTTTTCGAACCATTATTGGGCTGCATTTTAGGTTGATGTTTCTAGTTTAAGGTCTTTGTGGACTGTTACTGTTTAAAATTTAAAAATTTAGAGCGAAAATTTTGGGTGCACCCACTTACTACACTGCCTATGAGTGTTACACTACAATGGGACTTCACTATAGTAGCATTACGCTGCAGGGGTGTCCTGCGTTACTCGGGATATGAAAATGATAAGTTTTTAACCGTGTCAACTATAAATAGGAGATTACCCCTTGGTAAACTTGTCATTTTCATTGTAAGAGTCCAGAGCCCATACATAGCGTGTAGCATGGTCAAACAGAAAGACGAAGTGAATAGGCGTAGCGTTACAGTTGGTACGATCGATTTGTGAGCAAAGCAATGGTGCGCAAGCATGAGCGTAGGCATAGGGGACTTGATAAGATAGAAGATGTGAAGGAGACTCTGGGACACCTCTCCAAGACACATGTTGAGGTGCGGGAGGAGGCTCCGTTTGCACAATAAGTTGCTACGCTACCCTCATTTCCATTATGTAACGCATTAGGTTAGATTTCCATTGCTATTATTATTTTGGCTATCACAGTCATCATTGTTGCAATTGTTGTCACTGTTTTTGTTGCTATTTTGGCTATTGCATTGTGGAAATGGCTATTCTAGCCACAGAGTCCATACGGTTGCTACGCTATAGTTGTGTGTGACATTGCCCCAGCTTCCATTGTTAAGAATGGTCCCTGCATCGTTGCAGGGGTTTGGACGGTTCTCGACAGCATGGCACATGCCCCACATAGTGTACAACCTATAAAAGGGGTAGCATAACATATTACAAGTGTAGCATAGCATGAGCAAAGGGAGGGTTTATTGTGTCCATGTTTTTCCTGACCCTATTTCATGGGGCAGGATGGGGATAAGGGGAACACTATCAGTTCTTTGCCATAGATGTTGTTGGGTTGTTGCCTCTTGTTGCTGTTACGCTATGCTATTATATTTACAGCTCTGCTAGGTCATTAACCTAGCAATATTTTATGCTCCTATATTTTTAAATTTGTAATGTTGTTATTCTATCAAATTCTCCATACTACTATACCACCGAATTTGCTATGCTACTAAATTTTCTATGCTACACTGCTTGTTATGGTGGTCTACCTGTTACATTGTTACATGTCTGATGTATGTTGTATTATTATGCTTAATTCATGATTTATTTTGAAACACCACTAATTTTAGCCTACCACTTTGAAACAACTCAAGCCCTTTCGAAGTTTTAGGAGGAAAAACTTGACCAAGACATGGAACTCATGCTGTTAGGTTAGCTTGCCCTCAGTATGAGCAACTCCAACAGCTTTACGATCAAGACAAAAATTGTCCAAATTTGAGGATGTAAGCCATCCTCAAGCACCACTAATGATTACTCCAAGCTTTAGCATTTAGGAATTCAAATTTGGAGACAAATTGTTCACATTCTCATGCTGATGTTGTCACTCATGCTGAGGTCATGTTGGCAGCATGAGTGCAGTGTGAGTAAATCTTAGAGCCCAAAACTGAGCGAAAATGATCTGATTTCCAAGGTGCAAGTCATCATCAGGGTTCATTATTGACATCTTCAGATTTTGGCCTCTGGAATTCCAAATTTCAGGTCCAAAAATTGCAAGATTTTGCAGCTCACGTTGTGGTCACGCTGCACTCATGCTAGCAGCGTGAGTCCAGCATGAGCTACCCAAGAGTGGTGTAAAACAAGTCAAATCAAGCTCAATTTTTGACTTGCAAATCATTCTCAAGGTCAATCATAGTTATGAAATCATTACACTTCAAGAATCAGGCTTGAAAAATCAAAATTTGGTGTGAAATATGTCATTTTGGCTCACTCACACTGAGGTCACATTGAGGTCATGCTGGCAGCGTGAGTGCAGCATGAGTGCAGTGTGAATACTGATCACGCTTAATGGAAAGCACGCCAAACTCACACTGAGGACATGCCAAGATAAGATCAACTCACGCTGGAAGCCCTGGTGGACTAGAAATGCTTCAAACAGCCACAAAACCACTTAGATCAACATCTTGCAGCAGTCAATTCAAAGATCAAGAAGTTTCAAGCGAGCTGGAGTCAAAAACATAGCTTGCCTACACATGTCCAACTCACACACAGCTACCCATCGGACATGTGTCCCATGATCTATTTTCCTCTCATCTCTTAGCCATTGATTCCATCTATGAATTTCACACCCAAGCCCACCCAAACCCTATAAATACCCTGTCAATTCACATAAACAAGATTGGCAATTTGAAAGATTGATAGCTTAGGACGCACTAACTAGCGACTTTGGATAGTTAGACATACTTGACCCTTAGCATCCAAGCATTTCTAAGACACATCACATCACCCCAGGGCTTGGTGCTTGACCTGTCATCCACATGTGCAGCTAGGTTTTGACTGATGCACGTCTTTTTTGAGCAATACAATACAGTTCATTTTTCCAACCATTATTTTGTTTACTCTATTTTACATTCATTTTACATTTTGTTTGCAATACTATTCTGTATACATTTTGTTTGCATTTCTTACATTAATGTTTACATTTTGTAGATCATTAGTTACAATAACCCCAGCGTAAGCCATAGTTTACGCTCGGGGAATTCCTTGGTTGATTTGTGTGTAGACCATCCAAGGCACTCCTCCTTTGTTTCCTTTTCTAGCTTGCCCTCAAGTAAAGGTAGGGCTAGCTATGTCTGCCTAATGATCTTTTAGTGTTTTTTTTCCCTTCTAGCCTTACATCGACAATTTAGGTTAGTACAATAAATTGGCACTAGCAGGATGGCCACCTGCAAAAAACTTCTTATGTTAATTGAGACTGGAAACCTGCAAAATTCTTATGGAAAGCACTTTAAACTCCACCATTAGATCCCAAAATAGCATACACATGCTAGTTAAACAAGCTATTTCATTGATAGTCTACCAAGTAATGTTCCACCACCACCGTTGACCATTCACATTGAGCTTCTCTCACCACCTACCCAGCATGTCACGCTAGCTTACACAAGTTTGCCTTGACTTACTCACTCCATTGCCCAATACTTTGTGTTGTCAACATAACCTACTCATGCTAGCTCATGCTAACTATCACCTCACGCTGTCAGTCACCTCACACTATTTGTCAGATCACGCTGTCTATCACCTCACGCTGTCGGTCAACTCATGCTATCTGTCACCGCACGCTATCTATTAGCTCACACTAACTGTTAGCTCACGCTGCAGTTAACTCACATTGTTAGTTCATGCTGATAGTTTCTCATGCTCAACTCGTCTAGCCTAGTTTACTTACACTCACTATGAAGTCCTCCCAAATTAACCCAGTGACACTACCGATCTATGACTTTGGGGTTGAAACCTTGAATCCTATGACTTCTATAGAATCCATAACTATTATTGAATAGATAATCCCCCAAGGCCCTATTCTCTAGTCACTCAGGCTACAGGGCAAAGACCCTACTTATGCAACTCTTACACCCAAATAGTATAACTTCATCTATGTCAAGATCCAGGCCAACTTGCCTATCGATCATATAGAGAAGGAAGCGAAGCGAGAGTATGAAGTTATTTACAAAGGAGGTCATGAGTTTATCCCCTCAGCATTTGATATAATTCCTCTTTCCAAACATCATCATAAACTCATATCCCAGCTTCTCATGGCAAGGAGTCAAGCCTTACAACCACCTCCAATAGAGCCTTAGAGTGGAGATGTGGAAGATGACTTCGTAGACCAATCTGAACATGGGGATTTGTACCATACCATCAGTCCCCATGCTCATACAAACTCACTATTCCAAACCTTCCTAGAAGAGATCATACTTCTAGCTTTATCTGTGAATGCTTGACCACCAGCTTCTCTACTGAAAATACCAACCTCCATTCCTATCTTCTCTAGGCTCAATACTCAATCTCATATGTCCACTTCCATCATACCTCCACAAATATAGTCCCAAAAACCTCCTCCCCAAACTAATGTAGGACTGACCTTTTGACCTCAAAGAATTGGGATGCCATTGGTTATACCAGCTTCCACGTCCACCCATTACATGCCTCAAGTGCAAATCCACGGAGCACCATTGATTACTTCAACCCAACACATTCAGGGAGTTACCTCACAACCTGTGGTTGGGCAATGGGTTCCACCACCACTTGTTTAGCAAAACCTGTCTACTCACTGTAGCATACCACACCCTGTGGTCTCAGCCCCGAATGTCATCCCACTGCAACAAACGATAGTCCAAAAATCTCTCTTTCCACAAACGATGCAACAATCGAGTCATTATCAACCACCACCAACTCAGCCCACTGGTATGCCTACCACCCAAGAGTGGGCAAACATGAAAAAAATGATGCACTCATTAGCAAAAGAACTAAAGCACCTCAAAATTGTAAACACCGAGGAAGTCAAGGTACTGGACTTCTACCAAGATGATACAATTAACCCCTTAGTTCCCCCATTAACCTTGCCAAAAGGAGTCTCATTACCCTAGCTAACCAAGTACAATGGAGAGGAAGATCCAAACGCTCACCTAGTAAAATTTTGAATAGAATGCCTATTGCTTCAGGCATGGCCTCATGTAATTCTGCATGTGTTTGCTATGTCTTTAATGGGAAAATCCTTAGACTAGTACCAAGCTTTGTCCCATAGCTCCATATCTTCTCTAGAGGACTTGTTACACCAGTTTGTCACCCATTTCAAATACAATCTAAAGCCTAAAGCCACGTTGGATAGCCTAATTCAGATTAAACAAGCATCATTAGAGCCAACACAAAAATTTATCCAAAGGTGGAATGTAGCCTTGAATGAACTTCACGAGCCCATCCCTGAAACATATCTGCTTACAATCCTTAAGGTAGCTGTGAATGACTTTATAAAATCAAAACTTTATTATTTGAAAGCTCATGCCTTGAGCCAAGCATTTGTGCAAATTAAGGACATAGAAGAGACAGCACAAACAAGCAATGGCCCAACTTACTTGACCTTTAGGAGCCAACATATGAGGAAAGATAAATCCAAAACAATGGTAGCAGTGGTAGCAGAGATAGCCTGACCTAACCATCCAGGGAAAAAGGGAAAGCAACCTGCTATCCCAAACAGCTATGAAAGAAATACACTCATGCCTACACCCAAACCTTCATCAAATAGAAATACCAATATGGGTCACTCCCATACATTCTAAAGAAAATAACCCACTCAATACACATCCTTGCGTATGAAGCCTTCACAATTTCTTGATCAACTTCTAAAGGCTGAGTTAATAAAACATAAGCAAATGTCTCCCGTGGCATATCAAAAACATGATCCATTTTTTGAGTTGGCCAAGAACCCAGCCTTAGCAAGAGCTAATGAACCCCCCATTCCAAGAGGCTTTAGGTTGGATAGGTTTTGTGAATATCACTAGTGGTGTGGTCATGGGAGTGATTACTGTTTCACCTTGAAACAGGATATACAATGCATGATTGATAGGGGTGAAGTAATATTCAATGATGCAAACCCAGTAAGACCCCAAAACCAACCCATGGGGGTATACAAAGATCCTCTCAATACTAGTGATGCACCATATGTGATTAATACTATCCATGTGGACAACAGACAAGATGTCCCATGAAAACATTTTGTGATTAGCAGGCCTTCAGAAAACACACCGACCCCAACATTTCCTCAAACCCATTTTATCACACACACCTCTCCCGCACCACAAAAACCATTCATCATCCATGCACCTCCTTTTGTTGCAAAAAAAACCACACCATTTGAAAATCGACCCATTCCCTTTGTGATCTAGGTGCCAAAACATCCTGACACACAATCCACCTCTGTTCCACCATGACCTCTTTGAGAACGTCTTGCCAATAGGCTAACAAGAGAGCACCTGGAAAGAGAAAACCATGAGCACAAATTAGGACCACCAAATCCCACACCGCTAAACATTGTTCCCATGAGTCTGTCCACTAATGAGCTTGGTACGAGTCATCAAAATAAAGATAATGTCACGAATTGTGTCTCGAACCTAACATCCTTAGTTACCAATGCAAAAATTCATCCATGAGAAATACAAATGCTGGGTCAAATGGACCAAGTCTCTGTTGATAAAAGTATTCCAAACGGTAAAGACCTAGTGAGCACGTTGACCCAGGTTACATAGGCCTTGAAACAAAAGAATACTTCTTTAAGTCTGTATGACCTAGTAATGACTTCACCAGTACATCGGGAGGCTCTCATGTGGATGCTAACTTCAATTCTTGTTAGTGAGGACCTCCCTGTGGATGAGCCATACATTTAAGCAGTATTGTCCCCACAACCTCAAGAATCAAAGACCACATCCCTAGAGTTTCGTGCTAATGACATTAAGCTAGAAGAGAAAATAGGAGAAGTCACCATAGCCCCTATGTTCATAATGATATAGGTTAATCATTTCAAGATACATAGAATGCATGTCGATGACGGTGCAACAACAAACGTAATACTTTTTCCCATCATCGAAAAACTGGGACTTACTGAACAAATACAGCCCATGACAACTTCTTTCCTGAAATCCTTTAGTGGTTCCCGCGTTGTGGTGAAAGGCATGATTACCATAGATTTCATAGTAGGGGACCAATTCCCCACATTAGCTGAATTTGTAGTAGTTGATGAAATGCCAAGGTTTAATTTGATTTTAGGACGTCCTTGGCTAGCTCGATTGAGAGATGTATCTTCACCAATCCATCAAGAAATCCACCTACCTTATGAGGGTGATGAAATCATTATACATGGGGATACGATAACATCACTTACTTCCTCACACTTAGGAACAGATCAAGGGTCAGAAATTGAATTTTCTGAGCCTAATCAAGGAACCACAAGCACACTTCAAGACATGAACCCAACACTAACTCAAAACCCTACTAAAATTGAAGAAGCACCAAACAACGCAAACATAGGAGCCATTCCCACCGATGTCTCTTGGTCGGAATTACCTTTCGATATCTCCAGTGAGGGGGAAGGTGAGTATAAGATCATACCTGCATGCACCACGCCTCATGTCAAGCTATGAAAGGTTAAGAAGCAACTTAACAACTAGAGTGAATTACCAATTTTCTGGAATGACGTTAAACTACCAATCGTCTGGTACGACGTTAAACTACCAACGAATGTCTGCAATGAAATTAAACTAGCCATGGTCAGAAATGTCTGGTTCATCTTGGAGTTTCCCAAAAATTGTTATCACCTTCAGCCCACTATGGCCTAAAACTAGTAATCCCTCATTCTCCTCTTTCAATATAGATGCGACAGTCCACCATGACTTTAAACTGAGGTGCATAGCCTGAAATGGCTTTAAACAAATATTCACAAACTGAGGTGTGATAGTTCACAAATATTCATTACATTATGTCGAATTTTTTTTAGATGTTACAAATTACAATTTCAATTCATGCATTTTCATTACTTTTATTTTTCAAATATTTGTTTTATGTTCTACTCTACATTTTAGAAACTCACTTTACATTCAGCTACATGCATATGGTTGTGATATACTTGAGAAAATTGGAAGAAAAATAATAGAAACATGGAAAAAGAAAAAAAATATTAAATGTAAAAGTGGCAATAGAATGCCACCATTTTATACTTCAATCAAATCCATGTCATTACATCAGTTTTCATACATTCCTATTAGGCATTTGAAAATACAAAACATCTAATAGCTAAAGCCAAGCTAACAGTCAAACTCATGCATCAATACTAGGAAGGGGGCTGATCCTCAAGACCCTCTTCATCATCTACTCTTGCTCTATTGGGGCCAGCTCCATCATTAACATGTTCCTATAACAAAGCAGAAAACAAAAAATAAATAGGTAAGAGTAGTAAAGCAAATCATAAATTTAAAAATAATAACACTAACAATGAAAACAACAAAACCATACAAAAATAAATGCCATAATAAAACACTCACAAGTGAGGAAGGCCTTGAGTTGACCTCCAAACACCATAGAATCTCCACCTCGAGCACATTTTCCCAAGCCTCATCCAAGCCAAGATCAATACCAGCCAAGGTTTTACCCTTGTCCAGGGAAGTCTAGGTAGGATGCTCAAGAGAGAACATGCCTATCAAACCTTCCCTGGAGGTAGTGGTAATGGCTCTCTCGGGAGATCCCTCCACCTCAGTGCACTTGACAAACTTGTCATAAGTAGGCTGCAAGCCTAACCCATCTATGAACATCTCCATCTGGCGATGTTCAACTGATTCCTCCTTTAACCATTTCTTATATTGATGCTTGTGGTCCTTTTGGTCTTGGCCCCACTTCTGCACTTTTGCAGCAAAGGACTTCCAATCATGACATTTCCTGTTCAACAAATCCATCTCTACTATTTGTTCTGCCAAATCCCATGTCGCCTGTACTTTGCTATTCAAAACCATCCAGTAACATGCATAGGTGATTTCAGATGTACACCAAGTTCTATCACCAGACAGTCTAGCAGCAGCAAGATCATAACGAGACTGGATATCACTCTTCTCCTCTCTCTCCTTTACTAGTGCTTCCTTCAATGAGTGCACCTCATCCCATGGATACTCAACCAAATGCCTACAAGTCCAAAGAGACTTGGCATTCTGTATGATGCAACCGGTAACTGCATCATACACATTTCTAGGGACTTCCTCAATATTCCCTGGCAGTTGAGGGAGAGTATCAATGTGAGTAGCTTTAGAAGGATCCCACTGGAGCTTGGCACCTACAGGTGTAAGCACCACACACATGAATCACCTAAAATAAAAAATGAACACAAAGAAACACAAATAAAACCAAACACTTAGCATAATAGGCAATGTACACATACCTAGTTCTAGATGAGTTTCTTGTAGACGAGTGACCACATCATTAATGATGCCCTTAACAAAGTCCATTTTGCTAGGCATCTCAAGCCATGGCCTTAGTTGGTCAGTTGATGTGGGACAAGCAGGGGAGGTCACCTCAATTGGAACCTATGATCCTGACACCTCTACCCAAGATGTATGTGCCTCAGAAATCTTCGCATCTACCTCTGATGCTAGAAATAATCAAGATAACCTGGAAAAACACATGAAAATTAAAGGATGCAAAACATGGATTAAGCTAAAAGGAACATACCAAAAAGCCCTCTCCTGTTTAGCTTGGGCAAATCACCAAGCTACAAAGATCCATCAAAGAAATCATCGAAGACACCTCTTTCATCACTTGAATGCCTAAGTGCATCCAAAGCCTCCACAAGCTTCGTCCCCATGACGTTTGTCACATCTTCCTCTTGTGAGGTGGGAGGTTCTTCGATCATTTCTTCTCTTTCCTTCACCTCTTCCTCCAGCCTTGTGACAACCACCTCAGGATTAACCATTAGGGCCAAAGCCTCTCTCTCTCTCTCTCTCTCTCTTAGGATTTTCCTCTAATAATTCCAAAATCTTAGAGTTAGTATAACATAGTATATATAACATGTAGGCCAAAAACAACAACAAAAATAATAAATATATAACAATAAAATAAACTACTTATCCTCCACTGGTAGTACAAATTGAATATTATTTGCCCTTGGTGGCATCAAATCTGGAGCAGGCTCTCTTGGGCATTCATTCCTCTTCACCTTCGTCTTGGACTTCCCAACAGTCTCACCAATCAAATGTTCAGCCCTTTTAACAGACATGAGCAGCCTAGGCAGTTCCAATCCCAAGCTATCATGGGAATGATGGGAACAGCTGGCCACACCTCAACTAGTAACTGATATTGATTCGTCAATGTCTTCTGGTGGGTCTTGGGATCTAGTGGTGCTAAAAAAATTATGAATCCAAGGGTGGGACAGTTGTGAACGGTCCCTCAAAATATAGCGATTATCATCATAAACTACTAGGAACTCAGCAAACCTACGTAGGTACCCCGTGAAGAAAGAAAATGTGAAATGAGATTTAGCATGGATGTTTGAACATAACATGATGATCTCCCCATGAAAACTAGATCCAAGAAACTATTCCCAGTTGTAGTACATTCCTATCTCCAAAATTGCACGAATGACATGTGCAGACTCAATTCCAAGGTTTCTTCCTTGGGAAAGAGATTTGGGGAATGCCCGTGCCCGGAAGAGAGGATACAGGAAATTCATCGCCACTGATCAGGTATCATCTCGCATGGCAAAGCCCTTAGGACCCCGAGACATGCCTAACCACTCCTCCAGCTCTCTTATGACCTAACCCTCTTTAGCTTCTTTATCTATAGTCACCCTGGCATCATCCATGGGTACACCAAAAAGATCAGAAAGGAACTCAATGGTCAGGTGAAAACATACCTTGACTCCTCGAACCTGCATGGTGAAATGGAAAGCATCGTTACTAAAAGAATCAACAATGGTGATCATCTTAGTAGCCGGAATACTAGAAGTCAAAGCTGTGAACAAGTCCATCAGACCTACCTGGGTAAGGTGGCTGATGATCAAATTAGAAGCTCTCTTCTGCAACCATTGTTGTGATTGCTCTACCTCCCCATATTTCATTAAAAGGGTGGCCTTAGTACACCCTGTTATAATAGTAACTTCTTCAGAGGTGATGGTTGTTGTAAAAAGCGAAATATAAAGTGAAGAGTTTAAAAGAAAACATAATACCCAAGGGTGCAACGAAAAAGAAAACAGAGTCTACAGTGTGGTCATTTACCATCAGTAAATGGTGTAGGTGGGGTAGGTGCAGGATCAATTCTTTTAGGGAAAATTGGCCCCTTAGAAGACCAATCCTCATGTAACCTACCACGAGCCTAGCAGTGCTCAAATACTCTTGAAACCTACCTATGGTAGTCAACAAGGGCCACCTTTGTCTGGTCCAACACCGCGGCATGAAAAATGGGGCCCACCATGAATATTTGTAACACTGTGCACACTAAGGTAAGCCCACCATCATCATCATGCATCCCATGTTCATCAAAACAGGGCCTGCATGGGAAAACAACATTTACATTTAGATGATGACATAAAATTTAAAAAGGAATCAAGAAGTAAAGTAAGGCACAAAGGAGCATACTTGTCCACTCTATATACTGTCCCAGGTGGAATCTGGAATACAGTGTGCACATGGAGGGCTAGGAAAAGTGTGTTTCTGTTATTGTAATGAATACAAGTAGGTAGCTCCCACACACAAGTCAAGGGACATTTAGATCTAGGACCCTCAGCAAGGCCTCCCTCAACCCTAAAAAGTCCCTCATCAATATTAGTAATAAAGCCAAGCATGCCTTGTGTATACCCGGGCAACATTGTCTCGATGATATCACGAGCCAATTGTTTGCTCAGGTGAGACCATAGGACCACACTAAAATTTTGTAGGATGAATGAAAAAAAAACTAACATCGGGGTGAAACCATATCACATGGGGCCCAATGCGCATGTCATAGGGAGGCGTTTCTGGTCCAAAGAGGCCAAACCAAGCAAGTACACCAACAAGCTCAACTATGAGAAGAGAAGGTTTAGGTCCCCTGCACACAGCCAAAATATTAGGTAAGTAAAATTCTAAGTGCTAATGATTTAAATGCTTTAAATGCATAGCTTCACCCCATGAGTCAAGGACACCAATATCTATTTAGTGTATCTGACGCTCACCGAGGTACATTGAAATCCATTTCACAATAAATCCACATAAAAGTACAGAACATAAGCACTCATTGAAGCAAGGTTTAAATCATCCATCGTAGGAAACTAGCAAGTAATGGGCATCCAAGCAAACAACGCACGACTTCATATTTTAGCTCAAGCTGGGGCCTTTCCTAACAAACCCACACTAGGTTCCCACATTTTAACTCACACTGGAACCTGGAAGCAAACTCACACTGGGTTCCCACATTCCAGCTCATGCCAGAACCTACAAGAAAACTCACACTGGTTTCCCACATTCCAGCTCATGCTGGGAACTTGAAACTTGCCTGGAACCCTTGCCCTGTGCACACGCTACCCAAGACCTTATGGTCATGTTGAAAACTCCCCTTCCCCCTATAATGCCACTCATGTTGATGTTTAGCTGCTCACATTGGGCCTATTTCCATAACTCACGCTACAGTTACCAAGTGACTCACGCTAGGACTATCCCAGCAAAACCACGCCATCTCTCCCCAACACTCACACTGGTTTCCTACATCCCAACTCACGCTGAGAATTGGTAGCTCATGCTGCCCAGAGAAATTTGTGTTCAAATTTCCTAGGGCACAAGAAGAGAAAAAAAGCTTAATGTTGCCCAAGAACCTGGCAATCACGCTACCAACAGAAAAATAGTAGGCCTTCTTGGCCCACACTCATGTTGGCCCTTTCATTTCCCATACTCATGCTAGCCATTTCCTAGCCTGATGCCCAAGAAAGCTAAAAAAACCCCTACGGACCATGAAGCCCCAAAAACTTGAAAACCCAACCCACGCTGCCAGGAAGCCCTAAAAGCTCATGTTATCCAGGATATTTTTGGCACTCATGATACTCTTGCCTCAAAAAGATGTAAAATGAAACAAAATATAACTTGCATTCATGCCCTGCACACATGCCCTGAGCACTCATGCTCATGTTGACACCACAAAAATCCAAAACAGCAAGCCAAAACAACCCAAAATTCCAGCAATAGAAATTCTACCCTATGTAACACTATCCACAAAATGGCAAAGAAAAGAAAAAGAAAAAAAATCTACCTGTGTAGGGCCCCATCCCACGTGGGAATCTTGGCTTGGGGGAGCAGTTGGAGAAGCTCTTCACTCTCCTCCACAAACACTAGATCTGCCAACCTCTTCCCTTTGTCTTGGCTTGCCTTTCCTTTGCCCTTGTCCTTCATGGTTGCCTTTCCTCACACTGACATTTATGCTATAGCTCACACTATACTCCTAGCTCACGCTACAATCTAAGAACTCACACTAGCAAGAATGATGCTTCCTTACTTCAAAACCCCCTTTTAAACCCAAAACATTTTATTTTCTCTTATTTTATTTTATTCTATTTATTTAAATTTACCATGTCTAATTTTTTTTTCATTTATGTCATCTTTATTTCATGTTAGCTTAGTATTTCTCCCTATTCTAGCCTCTGGAGATGAGGCCTAAAAAAAATCATTATTATGCAAAGGAAGGGATGAAAAGTAAAATCAACAAAAAAATATATACATATATAAACATTTCAAAAATTCATAAAACTTTAAAGTCTCATAAATTTATCATTCGTGCAAAATTTAAAAATAAAAAATGCTCTATGCGCTTAGCCCAAATGACAAGTCAACATGAATACTATCGGCCTGGTATGGCCTAAAATTGCCATCTGGCCTGGTACAGCCTAAAAATGCCATGACTACCACTGTGTATCCCGATTTTTTTAGTACATAGTTGAAATACCCTGTGTTTGTTTACATTTAGTAACTCTTTCGTCAAGGGGATGTCTCTTACTTCGCTCTTGGTTTAAATTGGCAGGAGCAAGCACATGGCCACCAAGAATATCCTTTCAACACTATCTCTCAGTGGACCATATAGGGAGGTAAAAAGGGCAATCAATCTAGAATCCTTGGGTCTAGACCCATCCATCTATACTAATTTAATAGCCTCCACTCAAGAAACGTTAGACTAGCCTAAAAATGTGACTAAGAGTTTGGATCTAGAAGCCAATAATATCACTCAAGATCCTCTGGTTGAAGTCCCCATTACTTCATTCAATGGTGAAGCTAGAACATTGAAATTAAGTGTCCTAATAGACTCACAACTTGTCAGTGACATCACTCAAATACTAAAAGATAACATAAAAACATTTTCTTGGTCATATACCGACATGCCAGGATTAGACCCCCGAATCATCCAACATAACATCATTCTTGATGAAAAAATTAAATAGGTGAAGCAATAGGCATGAAAGGTTAGACCTAAGGTGGCTTTGGCAGTCCATGCTAAAATCACAAAGCTCTACCAGGTAGGTTTCATCCAGGCCATTGACTATTTCCATTGGGTATCAAATATTGTAGTAGTCCCTAAGAAAAATGGTAGTATATGCATATGCATTAACTTTTGTGATCTTAACACAGCCACTATAAAAGATGACTTCTTGCTACCTAGCATCAATCAACTTATTGACATGACTGCTAGGCATGAACTATTATCCTTTATGGATGGATTTTCAGGATACAATCAAATAAAAATCAACCTGGAACATCAACTTTGAACAACTTTTATGATTCCTTGGGGCATATTCTGCTATACGATGATGCCATTTGGCCTCAAAAATGTAGGAGCTACATATCAATGAGGAATGACATATATATTTTTTGATTACATGATCAATTTTCTCAATGATTATATTGACAATATCGTGGTTAAATCTAAAACAACTGAACAACATGCGAAAGATCTAGACCTAGTGCTTAAACGTTGTCTCAAATATGACCTTAGACTAAATCCAAAGAAGTGTGTCTTTGGTGTCAAAATGAGCAAGATGTTTGGTTTCATAGTCTCTGAAATAGGAATACAGGTAGACCCTAATAAGGTTAAGGCAATAACTAATATGCAATCACCAAAGAACCTTACCGAACTATGTGGTCTCCAAGATAGACTGTAGTTCATAAGGCACTTTATCGAGAGGCTAACAAATACGTTGAGACCTATGTAGCACCTACTACAAAAGAATGTGCTTTTCCAATGGACTCAACAATGCCAAGAAGTGTTTGAGAACATAAAGTAAGAACTAGCTCAACTACCAAAATTTTATCCTCCTCAAGGTGATAAACCCTTCTACATCTACCTTGCAACTTTCGATTCTTCCATCACATCCATGCTTTGTCAAAAACATCAAGACGGAGTTGAAATCCCAATATATTACCTAAGCCATGCCTTGATTGACTATGAACAACGATACAATGAAGTAGAGAAATCATGCCTCGCCCTCATCTTCACCTTGAAGAAATGACAGCATTATCTCTTTCGCAATCAAGTTTACATAATTTGCAAGAATAATGTACTACGTGCTATCACCGACAACATCTACAAGTCGAGTAGGATAGCTAGGTGGAAAGCAATGATAGCAGAGTTTCACCTACACTATGTTGCTCAATCTTCTATAAAAGGTCAAGCAATAGTCACATAGTTAACCATCTCGCCAACGCATGATCAAGCAACGATAAACCCTGAATTCCTTGACAAGAATGTTAATAGTATAGACATCATACCCGACAACTACAAGGAAATCCTCTATTTCGATGGAGCTTCAACCTCCTGAGGAGGAAGTGCTATGACCATTTTAACATACCCCTCTGGAGAAATCCAACCCTTCACCTACTGATTAACCTTTCCTTGTACTAATAACATGGTGGAATACAAAGGTCTTCTTAGAGGTCTTCAAGTAGCATTGACTTCAGGAATCTCACATTATGTAGTTTGAAGTGATTCACAACTAGTCATTAATCAAGTCACTGAGGTTTACACATGTAAGGCTCTCCATTTTCAACCATATTGTGATTTGACCAAACATCTTCTAAGGAAACTAGTAGAAACATATATACAACATGTCCCTAGGAGCAAAAACACCATCACTGATGCACTCGCTACATTAGCCTTAAACATGACACCTGAAATGTTCCATGTGTTGCCTAGCTCTATAACAAGTTGCGTTGAACATATAATTAACACTCTTGATGAAATACCTATAGCATATGTTAGCACAACACATGTAATAGAATGGTACAATGAGATAAAAGAGTACCTTCTACAAGGTGAACCTTTGCAACATTTGACAAATGCTCAAAAAGACGCAGTAGGAAAATGCTCTCAGTAATATGCATTAATAGGAGACACCTTGTGTTGAAAATACTACAAAGGAATTCTTTTGATGTGCATTAGTAGCATCGATGGTCAAAAAATTGTAGAACAAGTCCATGAAGGACTTTGTGGAGGGCACATTGCACCCAAAGTAATGACGACAAAGATTAGGCACTTAGGCTACTACTGGCCACACATGGAGTACGATTGCATCTCCAAGGTTAGAACATGTGACATTTGCCAAAGGCATGGTAACCTAATACACATGCCACCTAACGAATTTCACATAACACAAATCACATGACCATTCCAAAAATGGGGATTAGACTTAATTAGACCGATAACGCCATCATCCTCTGTGGGACATAGCTTTATTATCACTGCAACTGAATACTTCAAAAAATGGGCAGAAACTATTCCCCTTAGGAAGATCACTTCAAAACATATTTCCACTTTCATAATAGAAAATATCATGACCTGTTTTGGTATTTTGATGACCATCATTACTGAAAGTAGGCCATAATTCAGTAGTGCAAATACTAAAAGCTTCTATGAAAGCCTAGGTATTAAACATGCATTTTCATCACCTTCCTACCCACAGAGTAATGGTCAAGAAGAGGCTATAAACAAAACTGTGATCATGGTGCTCAAAAAATTCTGAATCAGATCAAGAAATGATGGCATGAACAATTAGTTTACGCATTGTGGGCATACAAAATGACACATCAAACATCTATAGGTAAAACTCCATATAGTCTTGTATATGGATCTGAAGTTGTTTTACCTTTAGAATTATAGGTTCCCTCGTTGCGGATAGCTCTCTTGGGCATCCTCAATGAAAATCAAAACAATGAGCTACACATTACTGACCTCAACTCAGTGGAGGAAGAACGTGTTTGAACACTTGATCAGATTGATTGGTACCAGAAACAACAGTGGCAATGACACAAACGTGACATGCATAAACGCTCGATTAAAGAAGGATACTTAGTCCTTAAGGCCTCCCGTGAACATCCAGACAAATTCTCAAACAACTAGGAACGGCCTTATTTAGTCACCAAGGCATACAATAATGGAGCATTCAAACTTGCTGACATGAATGGAAATGAGTTTGCTAATCCCATGAATCACTTGTACCTGAAACGGTACTATGTCTAATGAACATGAGGCACAGAAAAGTCCTGGAATTATGACTTAAAACTGATACCATAGAACAGTCCTGGCATTATGACTTAAAACTGATACCACAGAACAATCCTAGCATTATGACTTAAAACTGATACCATAGAATGGTCCTAGAATTATGACTTAAAATTGATACCACAGAATAGTCCTAGCATTATGACTTAAAAATGATACCATAAAAAAATCTTGGTATTATGAATTAAAATTGATACCACAAAACACTCCTAGCATTATGACTTAAGACTGATACCATACAACAGTCCTAGCATTATGACATAAAATTGATACCACAAAACAGTCCTAGCATTACGACTTAAAACTAATACCACAGATCACTCCTGGCATTACAACTTAAAACTAATACCACAGAACAGTCCTAGGGCTATGACTTCAAACTAGCACCATAGAGTGTCCTAGAGTCATGACATTAAACCAACATCATAGAGCTCTATCTAGTATGACACTAAAATGTCATATTTTTCTGCCATGACATAAAACTAGCACCCAGAGTCCACTAAGACTATAAACTTTTTTGCCTCTTTATAGTCTAGTACGACTATAAACTAGCAGTGCACTATCCACTACGATGCTAAACTGGCATCGTCCAAAGTGTTATGACATGAAACTAATCCACAATAGTCCACTAAGACTATAAAGTGGCTACATCATCGATGGCCCAGCAATATTTGAAAATACATGTTGCTGTAATTGGTTGTACTTGTTCCACAAAGAACCTTCTGCATAATTTGTCTCATAGATCTTATTGAGGCTGATGTTTTTTATGATGCTATTTTCTTTTAAATTGCACATGGTGTCTCCATATCCTTGTTTGCTTTCAGGTTTGAAGTGCTTAGCTAACCAAATCATTTGTGGTTTCCCTATCTCCTTGGAGTTGTGTTTGTAGGATGACATGCCTGACGCATTAGTGCATGGATGCATTTCATTATCACAACAAGGTATCACATTCTTCCTAAGGCCTGCAACTGGGTTAATCAATCCGTTCATAAGTACATTCCCAGCTCCTAATGCATTCCCCATTTTCCATCATGTTCCCTTTATCCTATTCAATTACACTCCTAGATACTCCTCCCAAAACCCTTGATACATTGTTGCACACTGTAACTCTCCAAGAAGTTGCAATGCAAAACACAGTACACGCTACATGATACAAACATAAGCACATGAGCACGAGCATAGCACTAAAAGCAAGCTCATTCAAAAAGACCCAAAGTAAAATAAAAGAAAAAGAAAAAGTAAAACAAAAGAAAAAGAAAAAAAACAAACAATAAAGAAAAGTAAAAAGAAGAAAAAAAAGGTTAAAGAGAAAAAATGCACAGAAAAGGTCTTGATGACCCCATGGACATCTCGGATCAAAGACCATTGGCTCTTCTCATACAAGCCCCAGGTGAGAAGGCAATTGTCTTGGAAAAAATAGTTAAACTCATGTCTCAAACGATCATGTTGCACATCATTGCGTGGCTTTGGTTGTTTACAATGGGCTCCCATAAACACTCTATGAAAGTCCTGTTTCTCCAAAGAATGCACCTCCTATGTCTGGGCCCCGAGTCTGCTGAACACTGGCTATTGACAATGACCAAAGATATAGCTCATTCACGTGAGATCATTCCTCTCCTACAATTTCGATAGCAATTATAACCCTTGATCAACTCTTGGCTTCCCCTAGTTACAACCAATCTCCTCACATCTTGAACTACATCCCCTCAATCCCATGTACTTTTGAAAATGGTGCGATGACATCCAGCCAAGGGTTGACAGATAATGCTTGGTACTTGGTTGTTCATGGGGTTTTTCACTTCTTTGTTGATGCCTCTTGGGTGGATTCCTACAGATGTCAACAAAGAGGGACCAATGAAACACCACTAATTTTGACCTAACACTTTGAAACAACTCAAGCCCTTTCAAAGTTTCAGGAGGCAAAAGTTGACAAAGACATGGAACTCATGCTATCAGGTTAGCTTGCCCTTAGTATGAGCAACTCCAACAGCTTTAGGATCAAGAGAAAAATGGTCCAAATCTAAGGATGTAAGCCATCCTCAAGGGTCACTAATGACCACTCCAATATTTAGCATTTGGGAATTCAAATTTGGAGACAAATTGTTCACATTTTCACGCTCACGCTATCACTCACGCTGAGGTCAAGCTGGCAGCATGAACGCAGCGTGAGTAACTTTTAGAGCCCAAAACTGAGTTAAAATGATGTGATTTTCAAGGTGCAATTCATCCTCATGGTTCATTGTTAATAACTTCATATTTCAACTTCCAGAATTCCAGATTTCATGTCCAAAAATTGCAAGATTTTGCAGCTCACACTATGGTCACGTTGCACTCACGTTGGCAGCATGAGTCTAGCGTGAGCTACCTAAGAGTGGTGTAAAACAAGTTACATCAAGCTTAATTTTTGACTTTCAGATCATTCTCAAGGTCAATCACAGTTAGGTAATCATTACACTTCAACAATCAAGCTTCAAAAATCAAAATTTGGTGTGAAATATGTCATTTTTGGCTCACTCACACTGAGGTCACGCTGGCAGCATGAGTGTAGCATGAGTGCAACGTGAATACTGATCACGCTCAATGGAAAGCACACCAAAATCTATCTAAGTACATGCCAATACAAGATCAACTCATGCTGGAAGCCTTGGTGAAATAGAAATGCCTCAGACAGTCACAAAACCACTCAGATCAACATCCTGCAGTAGTTAATTCAAAGATCAAGAAGTTTCAAGTGAGCCGGAGTCAATTTCTCTTGTTGTACATTATGATTTTTCATTGTAAATGTTCATCATTTGTGGCCGTACAAAGCTCTTACACTCCAAATTGTATCTACTTCCACAAGCATAAGCTAGCTTGGGCAAGCCAACACATGTTGTAAGATACAATGCACCTGGTCAAAAATGTAGCTTTCCTACACATGTCCAACTCACACACAGTTGTCCATCAGACACATGTCCCATGATCTGTTTTCCTCTCATCTCTCAATCATTGATTGCATCTATGAATTCTACACCCAAGCCTGGCCAAACCCTATAAATAACCTGTTAATTCACATAAACAAGGTTGGAAATTTGGGAGATTAACGGCTTAGGAAGAACTAACCAGCAACATTGGACACTCAGACATAGTTGACTCTTAGCATCCAAGCATTTCTAAAACACATCACATTACCCCGATGCTTGGTGCTTGAACTACCATCCACACGTGTAGCTACTCTTTGATAGGTGCACATCTTTTCTAATAAATACAATACAATTCATTCTGCCAGCCATTAGTTTGTTTACTCTATTTTACATTCAGCTTACAGTTTGTTTGCAATACTATTCTGTATATGTTCTTTTTACATTTCATACATTACTGTTTACATTTTATAGATCACTAGTTATGATAGCCCCAGCACAAGCCATAGTTTACGCTAGGGGAAGTCCTTGGTTGATTTGCGTGCAAACCATCCAAGGAACTCTACCTTCGTTTCCTTTTCCAGATTACCCTTAAGCAAAGGCAAGGTCAGCTGTGTCTACTTGATTATCTTTTCATGTTTTGTTTTCTCTTCCATCCTTACACCGATGATTTAGGTTAGTACAATGTCCATCGTACTTGTTCCACTGCTACATTGCATGAGGAGTAGTTGTCTAGCTACACTGTGCATAACGCAGCTACCACCCTTATGTGAAGTGTAAATGTTATGCTACATCCTACGATGCATGTCCTCTATGTTGTGCTATGTAGTGCATAACTATTACTATGTGGGGTGCATCCACTATGTTACACTATGTGGGACTTAATTGCTACACTACGCTACATATGACATTTTGCTAGGCCATGTTTAACTTTGTTTCATTACGGACACATTGTTTCATGTCAAAAGAAAATCTATAAATGGAGGATCATGATATGAAACATTAGTAATCATTACTTCAACACAGTGATAATGTTTGGTGCTTTGTTATGCAGGGTCATGTTGAAGCCTGTTCTAATTGTCCTTGAACTTTTAGGAGTCTTGTGCTGCCTCAATGAACCTGTGACCAACATTCCTTCTCCCTATGCATGTGTGGGGAAATAGGCAGTGTGGTTCTGGTAGGATGCATGGGACTTCCTACAGTTCCTCCTCCACCATTTTAGTATGATCGTATGGTCACACTTATTGGCCAAGACAACTGCTATACTTACAAAGACGTTGTTGCCTGGGGTAAACCAGGGCATTCTGAAGTTCTTGGCTAATGGGTTGTTCAGGGGCAAAGGGAAAGGAGGCTCCAACTAGCACCCAAGGGACTTGATGTTTTTAAGTTGGATATGGGATATGCTTAAGTACAAATGCTATCATTTATACAACATGCTATACATTGCCCATGACATGGGCACTTACTTTCAGAACCCACCTAGAACCATTTACTATGCTAGCAGGTATGTCCTATGAAGGTATTTTAATGTTTTGTATGATTTTCGTTACACTAGAAAAAGATGCTAACTGTATTCTTGTATGTTACCAACTTTTACATTGACAAAGGTTGTCTTCACAGTAACATGGACGCATTGGCGGTGGCCCAGACAGCTCTGCAAGAGTTCTCCTCCACCAGGAACATGCATGTCGGTGTCATATAAAAACTTGGGTTTGAATTCAAAACCTATTCAACTAGGTATTCCATATTCTATGGGAAGTGTAAGAAAGTTGGCTAGTTGAATAGTGAATGGGCATTATACTGACTAATTACCATCGAAGATGTTCTGGTGGTACTTCCACCATTTCCTATGTCATTCAAACCTTGTATGTTAGACCATGGATTTGTTCATATGTGTTCAAGTGTGAAACACCCTAAAAAATGTGGGGTTATTCTTGCTTCACTAGGACTTGCGACTCGTGCAGCACCATGACAATTCATTAGGAGGAGAACGTTTTGAGCTCAAGCTGACCAGTTCGGCAAATTTTCTACTTTGAGCATGGACAGGTTCTACGTCATCCTGCCTGTCCACCAAAGTAGCCTACCCAGCTGACAGCGTACTCAGAAATAGCACACGAAGTTGGCAGCAGCATTCTGGATGTGCAATAAATAGTTCAGCAAGTTTTCTAAGTCACGAAGTCTGCTACGCCTCATCTTGTAAAGTAGCAAGCTTTAGAAGATGATAGTAGAACGAAGTGCTATGCTATGCTACGCCATGTAGCGTAGCATGGCAACAGCTTCACTGCCACCCCCTTTTTCCTAATTTCAATTTCTACAATGATGTCACTTTCTGTTAGGAAGCAGTAGACCATGTCTACTACTACGCTACACTAAGCTACATGGTGTAGTGAGGTGTAGCAATCCTATGGAAGAAACAGAAAGCAACTTGAAGGGAAGAATTAGTGGAGTTCGCAAGACTTGCATCGCAGGAGACAAAAGTTTGCAAATTGGCAAAACTTTCATGGCTAAGGCTAGTTGCTATGCTACGCTATGCTACATAGTGTAGCGTAGTGTAGTAAGCAAATAGACATATAGCAGAACGCACGACAAGGTGCTATGCTATACCAAGCATGCTATGCTACAAAGCACAACAAGGCATGCGGGTGGTTGTGCGACATCAATGCACTTCACCTGATCGAACCATTGGCACACATCTCCAAACGTTGATGACGTAATTACAGCATGGAAGGCTAGCAGTTATTGCATGATAGGTTTGCATTACAATGGTCTTGAAAGTCCAATGTTCATACATAGCGCGAGTAGCTCCAGCAAGTCAATGAAGGCCCGAGGCACGTAGCATCCAAATCATCCCTTTTGCATACCCTTGGCCCTATAAATACCCCGAGGAACAGCATTCAAAGAAACGAAAGGTTGGAAATTTTCTAGAAAACAACATTCAAAAGAGGTTCGATCTAGTTCAATTCACACTTTTTGCTAAGTCTCCTATTCTCCTTCCATTGGCATTAAAGTTCTCCTCTTGGCACGTTGTAACATCAAGCATTATAAGCTTTCTGTTTAACACTACAAATAGTTAGCATTTTTAGCTAACATTTTGTTCTTTCCCCTTACTACCACCTTGGTAGAATCCCCACACTGTCAACACCTAAGTTCGTGCCAAAGCACACCACCTACTTTCCTCGACATGTCCTAGTTACTCTCAGGATCCCTACACTCCGTCATGCTATGGAACCGATTGTATCCGCCCTGACAGAGCAAACTTGTAGCTTCGGAGCAATGCATGTTTCTAACTACACTTTACTTTATTTCTTTCTTGTTGTCTCATTTGCATTATTTTTTTTATTCACTTTCAACCATTACTTCACATTGTTGTCGCATTTTTCTACTTTTATTTACTTTCAAGCATTATTTTGCATTTCCATTTTGTCTCGAAAGTACATGTTGTAAAAGGCTATATACACACCGATGTAAGTCCCTATCTGATCGACTAGACCATTCAAGGCACCCCGTATCTACACACACCCAGGACAGCCCTCCCACGGGTACAGGGTCGAAACTATCATGCCCACCGACCACCCCGACAATTTCCAGCTACCGACATTTTCGGTCATTACAGTTTTCTAGTGCTAGAAGGAGGGCCTTTTGGTGTATTTTTCACGTGTCATGGTAGTTTTGTAAGCCTTCTATACCCTTATACACATAAGCATAAATGCGACACCCTCTTGTGGTTGTTTGCACTTTGTGCAGTGCAGATCGGTTTCCTCGATGGTTCCTCAGGAGCTCTACAGAACACAAGGCCTCTGATCGCCGGCTAACTAGCTCGTTTTACGGTCGTATTGCATGAATTCTATACCTCATCTCATGTGGTATAGAATGGTCACATCAATGGTCCCTCGAGGATCCTACAAGATGCAAAGCCT
This sequence comes from Gnetum montanum, assembly GCA_015680685.1. Classification (NCBI taxonomy): domain Eukaryota; kingdom Viridiplantae; phylum Streptophyta; class Gnetopsida; order Gnetales; family Gnetaceae; genus Gnetum; species Gnetum montanum. The sequence goes on from MNCI01001543.1 coordinate 92,399, forward strand.
TCTTAACCACTAGTTAGCTCGCCCATCTTATGGTTGTCTTGCATGCATTCTGGACCCCATCTCGTGTGGTACAGACCGATCACTTCGGCGGTCCCTCGAGGATCATACAAGATACAAAGCCTTCTTGTTAGCTCTCTTATCTTACAATAGTCTCGTAAGCCTTCTACACCCCAATACGCATTAGCATAAACTTGACACCCATCTGTGGTTTTTAACGCGTCATGCGGTGTAGATCGGTCACCTTGACAGTTCCTTGGGAACCCTATGAGACATAAAGCCTCTGACAGCCAGTTAAATCGCCTTCCCTTTTTTACAGTAGTCTTTCACATGCTCTACACCTTATCTCACATAGACGTAAACATGATACCCTGTTGTGGTTGTTTACGCCTTGTGTGGTGTAGGTCGATCACCCCGATGGTTCCTCCGGAATCCGGCAAGACGTAAAGCTTCTTTTTACTGCTTTTTCTAACTTTCTTTTTTGATCGCACTCTTTGTCATAGCTTTTTCACTTTTCTATTGCATAACTACCTACTTAACAATGGATTTTTCAACCACCACTACTAATGCCTTCAACATGGAAATTCCCTTCAACATTGAAGTTCCCATTGCAGTTCAAGGCACTACTGGTGCTGAACAACTGCCAAATCCGACGGTGGAAGCACGTCGATCTCTCAGAATCCAAAATAGGGAACCTAAGGGATTAGCCTAGCAACACAAGTGTTATAGTTTCCTTTATTCAAACGTGCAGGTTAATCTTCCCTTGGATTTACATGAACTCGAAGAAAAACGTAGCTTCGAGTTCACTTATTGCAACTAGAAGGAATTCGTTCCTACCTCTGGCGTTCCTTTGCTTTTAACGCAAGCATATCAAAGGTTTTTGGACCAATTAATCTAGTTAGCTAGGCTTAGGGAGAAATAGTACACTGCATCCAACTAGGACAATGCCTTTCAAGATGGATAGGAGGAGCTCGATGCCCAATCTGACTAGGGAGGTCAAGCCAACCCCATTCCTATCCCACCTACCCAGTCCTTATGGGACAACCCACTATCTATCATTGCTCCCTCTACCATCACGCCTATGCTTCAGTAGCCTGCAACTGCAACTGCAATGGGTATCCATGCTACATTCCTGGTGTATCATTGCCCTTATTCCCCTATTGCATTCGCAGCAACTGTGCCCCCACAAACTGTTTATCAGCACATTCTTACAGTGCGTAACATGCCTATTACGGCTACCCTACCACATGTTCACACTGTACCTACTATGCAACCACACATAGCTTCCATGTCAATTCCTACCCTATCATCTATTCCACCCATGATGGTGGGCCCTGGCCCGTACATGTGGTGGACCTTGTTCGCTTCTTCGTCTGTTCTACAACTGTCATAGATGTCTCACTACTTTCGTCCTCAGACCTACCCAACCCCACAAATGGTACATCCTAGCACGGGGCCATGATCTATCCCGTTGGTAACCCAAACAGTCTATCCGAAGACTCAACCCCCTATTACTGCTCCGACAGTACCACCCACCAGGTGGTGGATAATGCAAGCAGCACCTTTAGCGAGGGTGGCCCCAATGACACCGTCGGTGGGTCAACCTACCACTGCCACCATGCCACATGTGGGAGCTACCTCTGCAATCTCTCAACCATCTACAATGTCTCCAGGTCTAGACCAAGTGTTTCAACTCATCCAGACCCTCACTGAGGAAATAAAATGCCTCAAAGTTGTTGGGTCTGACACGATACAAGTCATGGACTTTTATCAGGATGACCTCATCAGCCCTGCAATCCCTGCTTTAACATTACCCCCGGGGATGTCTCTTCCACACTTCATGAAGTATGATGGGGAGGGAGATCCCAATGAGCATCTTGTCACTTTCAGGTCTGAGTCTTTGCTATTGCAACAATGGCTGGATATGATCATTCATGTTTTCGCCATGTCCCTAGCTGGGAAAGCCCTAGATTGGTACCACGTGTTGGCACGCTCATCCATTTCAAATTTGGAAGAGCTCCTAGCCTAGTTTATGACACGCTTCAAGTACAACTTGAAGCCAGAAACCACACTGGATCAGTTGATGAGCATGAATCAAGACGCGCTAGAACCAGTCCAAAAATTCATTCAACAATGGAGTGCAACCCTTAACGAAATCTGTGATCCCATTGCGGAGGCCCTCTTACTAGCCATCTTTAAGGGTGCATTAAACAACTTCATCAAGTTCAAACTGTACTATCTCACTCCTCTCTCTCTTAGTCAATCTTTCGCTTAGACTAAAAGCATACAACACACGGCCGAAGCAAGTAAAGACCCAGCCTACATCACTTACAAGAGCACCTTTGCAAAGAAAGACAAGGGTAAGGCCCCAACAACCACAGTGGCCACTATGGCAACCGAGGCCAAGCCCAAACCTAGCGGCAGTGATGGCAAGAATAACAAGAAGCCGGCCATGCCTGCGGCTAACTCTGTGCCCAAACTGGGCCAAGCACCGCAACCTGCTCCACCTACGCCCGAGACATCTGCATATACGAAACCCAATTTTGAGAACAAAGATCACTCAAAATACACCCCACTACCTCTCAAACCTTTAGAACTCCCGAAGCAACTGTTGGTAGCAGGATACATCCAACACAAGAAGATGTTGAAAGAAGGAAATGCAAGACATCAACGCTACTGCGAGCTCCTTAGGAATCCCTCTTTGGCCCTACCTAATGAGCCTCTAGTTCCTAGGGGTTTTAGGCTAGATAGGTTTTGTGACTACCACCAACTATGTGGTCATAACATGGATTATTGTCTATCATTGCAAGATGACATCCAAAGATTAATTGATCTAGGGAAGCTGGTGCTGGATGAAAGCAACCTAGTAAACCCTGAAAATCAATCTATGTATGTCTACACAGATTTCTCAATTCCAATAATTCCAGTTATGTAATCAACACCATCGGCATTGAAAATGATCCCAGGCCCCCCTGCCAGCCATTTGTGACCCGTGTACCTTAGCGTAGTGCACCAGCACCACCGATGGTTGGTCTGAGCTCGTAGCTGCCCTTCATCCTGAAAGTCCCACCACAGGCATCCACCTTTGCACCGCCTATTATCAAGGCTACACGGTCCCGTCAGATAATACATCTAGCTCCATTCATCATCAGGGGGCCAACGTCTTCGACAACCCCTATCCCGCGCAACAGAATCAAACAACCTCCTCACGCCACAAGGCGAGAAGCCCACTGGTTGAACAAGACGTTGAAGGGAAGTACCATCAAGGGTATCCCCAAGCCTACACCTTCTTCCCTCACAACTGCACTTTTGTCATGAAATATAAAGGTCAACACAATTACGTAGCCTGCATTACCTTGCTGACAAGGATCTGAACCCAGGTCTGAAGTTACCCCTCCTTGGGAGATCCGCCTTCTGGGACTAATCGAAGAGGAGGAAAGGGTTGAACAAGCGGGTGGCCAAGATCTTCTAGGCGGCCTCACCTAGGTCAAGTAAGCTCTAAAGTAGAAAAATGCTACATTGAGCTTGTACAACCTAATTATGACATCTATACCTCATTAAGAGGCTCTAGTCTGCATGTTAACAGCGATTCCAGTCGATAATAACATGCCAGCAGAAGAGGAAGCGATCCACTTGGTAATGCTTCCCTCTGTACCTGCAGAGCCTGCACCACCCCAATTAACTTTTAGTGATGATGCCATTAGGGAAGATCCCGAAAGAGGTCAAGTGACTATGGCACCTCTCTTCATCACAATTCGGGTCCGCCAACACCAAATATGAAGGGTACACATTGATGATGGGGCTGCCACAAACATCATTTCCTTCCCTATTGTGGATAGGTTGGGATTGGTCAACTAGATCAAACCAACGATGAAATCATGTCTGAGGTCCTTCAACGGGGCACATGTCTTGGTGAAGGGCATAGTTCATGTAAACTTTGTAGCAGGGGACCAGTTCCCAACAGACGCAACGTTCATCATAGTCAAAGAAATGCCCAAGTTTAACCTGATCTTGGGAAGATCATGGTTAGTGCAACTTAGGGCTATCTCCTCACCTATACACCAGGAAATCCACTTACCATATGTGGGTAGGGAGGTGGTAATCCATGGTGATGAAGTGGCAATGCAAGCAATTAGCAACATAAACATTGAATAGGGCTCAGAGGTTACAACCTCTAAGAATGAGGTGCCTTTTCATGCATGCATTAATCATTCGATGGAAGGATTGGCTCAGCAAGTTGACTCCCAAATAAAAAAAAATGGGTCGAGTTGCCCTTCCAAGCGGAGGATAACGATGTGAATAAGTGCCTTGGAAAAATGCCCTGACCTTATGTTCCGATCAACCCACAACGGGTCAAGAAGTAGCTACGCATAGCGTAGAAACCCTACTACTTCCTGCCAAGTTGCCATCCCTTGTACATTCATCGTTTCCTTTCCTTGTTAGTATGCCATCCTTTCGACATGCTACATAATGGCCCGAAATGGCCTAAAACTAGCATCGTTACTTTCTGCTTTATTAATATGCCATTTTTCTGGCATGCTACGCTAATGGCCCGAAATGGCCTAAAACTAGCATCATTTCTTTGTTATTTTGTTAATGGACTATCTCTTTTGGCAATGGCCCAAAATGGCCTAAAACTAGCACTGTTTCCTTTTACTTTGACATGTTGCGCAATGGCCCGAAATGGCCCAAAATTAGCAATGGCTCGAGATGGCCTAAAACTAACATACGAGAGCATGAAAAGTTTACATGGTACACAAGTTAACATAAAATCGATTTCTTTTCTAAAATTTTCATTTCATTCAAAATTTTCACCTATTGGCAATGTTTGCAAAATTTTCAAAAAAAAAGGGAAATCCCATGTTATCATGGGTTGTCTCTGGTTGCATCGCCTTCGCTACTTGCCTCCACTTCATCTACTTATGCATCATCCACCCCTGCATTTTCATCTACCGGTTCTTCATTCCCTCCCTCTATGGGTCTCGCACCCTCATCTGGATCCTGCGTCGCAAGAATGAAGTAGTCAGCTAGGGCAACAACCGCAACAAACACAAGCTATAACATAGCATGAGCATCTACCCATTAAAGTAACTAACCTAAGAGGAGCCTGTGTCGGTCTCAAGGGGTATCCATTCTAGAAAAAGCCTAAGGCGACACCAAATCTCCTCTATCGTAATATCCATCCAACGCCTGTTACTAGTTTCAACATTCGCAGTAGCAGCTTTCTCCCTTTACATGGTCATCCATTTTAGAGATTCTGGGGAAAGGGAGGTGGTTTCGGTCTCTCCTTTAGGAAGGTCCACCTTCAAGTCAAGAGATTCTGTGACCTTCACCTACTCTTTGAACTTAGCGTAGGCCTCAAAATCACCGATGGAATTCACGAATGCTTCATACGTGAATGCCTCCACAGCAACGTATTTGTAAAGTCTTCGATGGGTATCGTTCTCTAGCTTGTATGCATGTTTTTGGTTTCTCTGGGTTCACCCCCATTCGAAGACTTTGGCACTGGTATCTTTCATATCCTGACACTTTTGGGCTAGCAAGTCCATCTGCATTTGCTCTTCAACTATCTCGCAGGTGGATTCAATGTTCTGGTGAACGACAGTCCAAAACCTGGTGTAGTCATCTACGGACCTCTTCTAATCGACAGGATCAGGGTTATAATTTATGAGGAATTCAATCCTTGACCTGAGATTCTCCACCTTGGCAGCTAGCTCAGCCTCTCTTTCCTCAGCCCTTTGGACCCATTTTCACAGGTCCTCGTTAGCGCACCTACATTCCCATAGAGAGCATTCCAAGTGCAAGATGCACTTGTAAGCCTCGTTGAACACGTGAAGAGGCACATGAGTCACGTCAAGTGAGAGTGTAGGCATGGTACCAATTCTCATGGGTCGAGTCAGGTACCATTTGAGCCAAGAGGTAGTGTCAACATGAGGAACGAAGCAATCAGGTTAGCATAGCAAAATCANCCATGGCATCAGCAGTAGCATCTGTTACATGATTAAGCATGTCAGTAATGGTCAAAATGGACTATGATAAGGCAAAAGTCCTACCAACTCACCAGTGCCCGACTATGGTCTTTCTTCTTACTGATGCAAGATGATCATGGTAGCCTCAGTGGAGGGCCCTACCAAATCCATACAGGCTCCTTCCTCATGCGCTGGTGCCTTTCCTTTGAGGAGACCATCATCTTTTTTATTCAATGGAGGTGCCTCTTTGTCGGTAGGAGGAGGCTCCCTAATGACAAAATCCACTGTCCTAGAGACGAGAGCTCCCTTATTCCTAATCGAGGCCCTTTCGTCTAATACTGGGGCCTCCGCGTCTTTATTCATCACCCCCATCCTTAGGGCTGACACTTCCTCATCACCTTCTTCTTCATCTTCTTCTTCCTCTACTAAGCAAAAAGGGCATGTTTGTGTTGATTCAAAATGATCTGATTCAAAACAGATGCTACGCTACACTGCACTGCCTAGCATAGAATACTGTGGAAAACTATAGCAAAGTAAGCATTATACAAAAATGCTTACCAATAGGGGGTTGTGTCCTCTGCAGCTTGAGCCGCAGTCATCATCCCTCCTCTTCATGAAGGGTTTCCCTAGCTGGGGGAGGTCTCTTCCTTTGCAACTCCTTGGGCACAGTCTCAGCCATGAGATGTTCACCCTGTGTCACACTACCAGTTATGACAGGGGGCATCTCTCCTATGCTATCCTGGCCACGAATGCTATGAACTGCCAGATCTTTAGTCATTACAAACAACGACTCCCTGACCATTTCCAGAGGATCCTGGGCTTGCATGATCTAGACGACCTATCGAATCCATGGCTTAGGAATCTGATCGCAATCTCACATGGACAAGACGTCATCCTCCTGGACCCCCAGGAACTCCACAAAGCACTTCAGACAACCTATGTAGAAGGCATAGTGTATGTTAGAGTGGGACTCCTTTTGCTCATGGAGCCCCAAAATCTCAACCTGCAAGCCACTACATAGGAAATAGGCCCCTTCTTCCATAACTTCTCACATTACCCAGGCCTACTCAAGCCCCAGGACCTTCCCTTGGGTGAGCAATTGAGGGAATGCGTGGGCACGAATGACCAGGTAAATCCCCATGGTAGGGCCATCCTTAAGCTTTTCCATGGGGAACCATTTTTGCTCCTTGGTGAGCCTCAACCACTCCTCGATATGCGACTTCTGAAGAGTAAATTCCTGCTTACCCTTCAACACTACAGGGATGCCATCGACAGGAACATCGAACAGATCCGCAAAGAGCTAGTCATTGATTTCAATGACCACCCGCATGCCCCGTACGTACGTGCGAAAATGGCTCTCCTTCCTAGAGAAGGAGTTGACCAGGGAGAGCATCTCAATAGTAGAGACGCCCAGGTTTGGAGCCATAAACAAATCCATAAGCCCCACCCTTTGAAATTTCTTGAGCAAGGAGTCCAGGGCCCCTCATTCTAACTAGCTCTGGCTCGTCGCTACTTCACCGTATTTGAAGTAGATGTTTTCCCCCTACCTCTCGACGGTTACCACCATCACCTCACGAGGCTTCTTCACCCCTGTAACAATTTTTAGAAAATGCACTTAGCATAACACTACAGAGAATGCAAAGAGTACAAAAACACTTGAGCATGCGGCGCCTACCTTTTGACCCACCGGGTCTATATGGTAATGGGAATAGCGGGAGTTCAACCATCAGAGCTGCTTCAACCATGACCTATTTGAAGGGCTCTTTCCACTTCTTATCCAACCAACCCTTCTCCCTACACATATTGTAGAGAGTGTAAAGCGTGCATAGATAGGTACGGTATTCTCCCCCACACTGACCAATCACACCCACCCGCAGATTCTTGGCAGAAGCAAACTCCCGTAAGGCTAGCTGCACTATAGCTAATAGACCTAGTTGGTCGTGAACCCCATCATCATCAATGTAAAACCTAGTGACAAACACGTACTATTAGAATTCAGTCGGTATGACTAGCATTTCACAACAAAGCAAAGAAAAGATGCAAAACTCACCCGCCAACATAATAGATAGTCCTCTGTGGGTTCTGAAAGTACATCACCATGTCACGTGTGAGAAATAATGTGTTGTACTGGTGATAGTAGTTGAATTCCAGCATGTCCTAGATCCAAGCTAAATGCCTCAACCTTGTTTAGTGTTGGCTAGATCCTCCTCCCTACCTGCTCATGATTGCCTTGTCGGTAAAGTATCTTAGGATGCCCCAATTTGTCCCTGGAAACATGGCTTCTATTATGCCGAATGCCTTCTTCTCCTTTAAGGAAGACAAAAAAATCACACTAAAGTGGTTGAGAAGGAATTGTAAAAAGTCTTGTGCCCCTTCCCTGAACCAAACCACTCGATCTCCCACACATATTGAGGAAGAAGGAGCATTGGCCAAAGGTCTTCTCACATGGCACAAGACCCCTCCAATGTCCAAAACGATCAACTGGGACCTTGGTCCCACCCTGCATAACACAATTAGCAAATATTAGCATCACACTTGAATATAATACATGTGTAACATAGCAATGTCTAGCAACCCATACATATAGCATAGCATGACCCTCTGCTCGTACATAGTGTAGCAAAAGCGTGGAATCCTAGCGTAGTAGGAGCATACAAATAGCCTAGCGTAGCAGCAGGACAACTGATGACATAGCCAAATAAAAACACGTGTCACAGTGCCACATCACATATGACCAAACCCTCCCAAGGGTTTTACATTACGGCATGCTAGGATCAAGTAGCCTAAACTTCCCCAGCCCCGCGGTTACATCAACAGCGGCGGTGGTAGTTCCAGTGGCCTTGCATGCAACTACAATGAAATGTTTGCACATCAGCCGTGACCGAAAAAGATGACCACATCGATATAAAGGAAAAAAACCATGACCACAGAAAACACAAATAGAAAAATAAATAGGATGCAAAACCAAAGCAGAAAACAATAGAAGGTGCAAAACGAAAAAAGTGAAGGAGACACAAAAACTTACTGGATCAATGGTGTGCTCTTCCACACTGAAACACTCACTTGTGGTGCATGCCTCAGGGTCTTTTTCACCTCCTCAACCTTCGCAAGCACCAGATGAGTCTTAGGATCCATGGTCCTGCTTGCAAATTTAAGCCTTTCACTGTAGAAATTTGCCTAGCTAATTGATCAGCACAATTACTTCATGCTCCAAAATCATCTTATGCTCCGATGAGGGATCTGCGCTCTTATGGTGAAAATAGTGAAATTACCAAGGTTCAACCCCTATTTATGGCCATAATGGAAAAATGGAAAAACTTATCTCTCTCTCTCCAATTAATGCGGAGCATGCCATGCAGCGTAGCATGCTCTCCATGACATCATAACACTATTAGCATTTAAGCCTTGACACGCTTCAATCCAACTACTTACCTTCCTGAAAACAAAATAATAATAATATTTGTTTTTTGTTAAGGGTCCAAAAAGATCTTAAACTAGAAATCCTAGCGTAGTCGCATCCCTCAAGGTCCGAAGAGGTCCTAAATCAGTAGTTTCAACCTGTTACGTTCGCAGTCCATAATGATGATAAACTAACAACACCATATGCTTACATCAATAGTTTTCACATCCTTTTCCACATTGGTAGTATCGCAATCCCTAGTGGTTTCATGTTTCCACATTTGCAGTCCATATTTCCACATTAATGATTTGATACATCTCATGTTCGCAATTTCCTGTTTCGCATATTACTATTTTGCATATTAAGGTTTTGCATGTTGCAATATGGTAGTTCAAGATGACACTAAACTAGAAATTTGGCATTTTCATATCAACAGTTACATAGCTTCGCACTTTACATCAGCAATTTTATACCTTTAGTAATTCTACACTCTTGTACCTTGGCGGTCCGCCATGACCTTAAACTAGCAAACTTTCAATCTTTACTTTGCCAAACTTACCAAGTTTCATCTCGTCATTGCTTTGTAGATTTTTGTTTCACACAACCTCTTTCCATGCCTTAACCAGGCTTTCATCTTTTGATGACAGGTCGAGCAAAACATGGGAATCCATCATGACCTTTCCATGCCTTTAACGTTAGCAGGGCCACAGGGCAAGCTCGCTAGACAATTGAACCCTGGCATGATCCACTGGGGGTTGACTACGACTAGCACTATAGCAACCTTAGAAGCATCCCATGATTGGCCTAGGCACCTAGTCCAAGCTCTAGACTTAGAGGCTAGGGAGGTACCCGAGGACCCTCTTATCGAGACACCTGTGACCATGTCAAAGGGGGAAGTGAAGACTTTAAGAATCAGCTCCCTCCTAGACACACAAACATATAAAAGCGTAGCTAAAATTCTGCAAGATAACATCGATGTATTTGCATGGTCATATAGTGACATGCTGGGTCTAGATCCGCTGCTAATTTAGCACAACATCATCCTAGACCCACACATGAAGGAAGTCAAGAAAAAAGCTCGCAAGGCTAAACTGGAAATCGCGCTGGTTATGAGGGATGAAATCATTAAGCTATACCAAGTAGGTTTCATCCACGCAGTTGACTATTCAGAATGGGTGTCCAACGTCGTTGTAGTTTCAAAGAAAACAGGAGGGATACAGATCTGTATAGACTTCCAAGATTTGAACAAGGCAATGATCAAAGAGAACTTTCCACTCTCGAGCATTGATCAGCTCATCGATACCATGGCTGGCCATGCTCTGCTATCCTTCATGGATGGTTTCTCTGGATACAACCAAATATTGCATTAACCTAGAGCACCAGCTGTCAACAACCTTCATGACCCCATGGGGGACATTTTGCTATACCATGATTCCATTTGGTCTCAAGAATGCTGGATCAACCTACAAGAGAGCCATGACTTACATTTTTTCAGTGACTACATCCTAGAAACATTAAACGATTATCTGGACGATATAGCGATCAAGTCCAAAGAGGTGGCTAATCATCCACATGATCTAGGGGTAGTCCTCAAATGCTACCAAAGGCATGATCTATGCCTCAATCCTAAGAAATGTGTCTTTAGGGTGAATACCAGACGTGTGTTAGGGTTTGTATTATCGAAGGTCAGAATACGGGTGGACCTCGACAAAGTCAAGGCCATCGTCAACCTAGCGCCTCCCACAAACCTTAAAGAATTACGTGGCTTACAAGGTAGGGTGTAATTCATTCGAAGGTTTATAGCAAGGTTGACCGACAAGTTACACCCCATGCAACATCTTCTAAAGAAGGGGGTTGACTTCGAGTGGACAACCCAGTGTCAACAAGCCTTCAATGACCTGAAGAAGGAGCTCTCGCACCTCCCAACGGTGCACCCGCCACAAAGGGACAAGCCTTTCTTTATATATCTTGCCACCTCCAACACATCCATAGTGGCATTGCTATGTCAGAAGTGGGATGACGGTTCTGAGATACCAGTGTACTACCTGAGCCATGCACTAATAGATATGAGACGAAATACAATGAAGTGGAGAGGAACTGGCTAGCCCTAGTGTTCGCACAAAAGAAGTGGCGGCATTACCTATTTTACAGCATAACCAACATCATTTGCAAGAGGAATATACTCCTAGCTATCACCAGCAACCTGTACGAAAGTAGCAGGATAGCCTGATGGAAAGCAATAACCGTAGAATTTGATCTATGTTATGTAAGTCAATCGTTGGAAAAGAGTCAATCCATAGCGACCCAACTCATGGCCTCGCCTGTCGACAACCAGGAAACCATAGACCTCGAGTTCCCAGACGAATATGATAGCAATGTCAACATCGTCCCGTCACATTTCGAAGCCACTTTACACTTCGACGGTGCCTCAACCGTGTGAGGAAGTAGCACCGCCTCCACAATCACGTTCCCCTCTGGGGAAATGCATCCATCAGCTTATCGATTTATGTTCCCTTGCACCAACAACATGGTAGAATACGAGGGGCTACTTAGAGGCCTCTTAACTACCCGAGCACTACGCATAGAACACCTGGCAATCCGAGGAGATTCACAGCTAGTCGTAAATCAAATCACCGAAGTCTACACCTGCAAGGCTACACACCTGCAACCCTACTGCGACCTAGCAAAAATCCTACTTAAGCAATTCACAACCGTTGATGTGCAACACGTGCCATGCAATGAGAACACTATAGCAAACACCTTAGCTACCTTCGCGTTAAACATCCCATCACACTCCTTGGTAAACCTGCCAACTGCAATCATAGAATGCATAGAGCCTATAACTCAGGCAGAACATGTGGCCTCTATCAGCATTGCGGATGCCCCGAAGTGGTATGCCAACATTAAAGCTTATCTACAGCACGTAGAACCCTTAGGTGGATTGACATCTAATCAAAGAGATGCAATCCGTAAGCGTGCTTGACAATACGTGCTCATGGGAAATAACGCCTTGTGCTAACGATCCTACGACGAGATATTGCTAGCATGTGTGGGTGGAAAGAAAGCGCAAAAGGTAGTTCATGAAGTTCATGAGGGGCTATAAGGTGGACATATAGCACCTAGGGCTATGGTTGTGAAAATCAGATTCCTAGGGTACTATTGGCCCTACATGGAGCACGACTGTTTGTCAAAAGTTAAGATATGTGACATGTGCCAAAGATACACAAAGCTCATACACATAGCACCTACAGACCTGCATCCAATGCAAATCACATGGCCCTTCCAATGATGGGGACTAGACCTCATAAGGCCTATCATGCCTAAGTCCTCCGTAGGGCATAGTTTCATTATCACTACCACAGAGTATTTTACCAAGTGGGTGGAAGCTATTCCCTTGAGGAAAATGACATCTCAGCAAATCTACCATTTCATCCTTGATAACATCGTAACTAGGTTTGAGCTTCTAATGACTATTGTGACCGACAATGGGCCACAGTTCAGTAGTACAGAAACCTAAACCTTCTGTAGCAATCTAGGTATTAAACAATAATTTTCTTTCCCTTATTACCCATAGGTGAATTGGCAAGTGGAGGCTACAAATAAGTCCATCATCAACTTTCTAAAGTAGATGCTTAACAACAGCAAGAGGCGGTGGCATGAGAAAATCCTCTACATCCTCTGGGCTTACCGAATGATGTGCCAAACTGCAACAAGTAAAACCCATTATAGTCTTGTTTATGGATCTAAAGCTGTATTGCCTCTTGAGTTGTAGGTACCCTCACTCCAGATGATCCTATCTGACATCGTGAGAAAAGCCTAAAACAATGAGTCATGAACCATCAACCTCAACTCAGTGGAGGAGGAATACATGTAGACTCTGAGATGCATCGAGCACTATCAGAAAAAATAGTAGTAGAAACACCGTGCAGACCTGCACCGACAACTAGTGTAGAAGGAATACCTCATCCTCAAGGTCATTCGTGAGCACGTAAGCAAATTCTCAGCCAACTGGAAATGCCCTTACGTGGTCACTAAAGCCTTTCGAAATGGAGCCTTCAAGCTAGCAGACATGGATGGCAATGAGTTCACCAACCTGGTGAATCACTCGTACCTCAAGCCGTACTACATCTAAAGCACAATGGCAACGACAAGAATCATCTGTTATGATGATAAACTGGCAACAACACCGAGCAGCATCCAAAATGATGATAAACTAGCAGCATCGAGCAGCGTCTGCCACAACATTAAACTGGCAGCAACTATCTGCTATGATGTAAAACTGGCGTTGTTAGTCCACTATGACTATAAATTGGTATTGCATGTCCGCTATGATGATAAACTGGCATGTATGGTCCACTGGGACCTTAAACCAATACAACGGTCCTTTGGGACCATAAACTAGCACGCAGTCTACCAAGACCTTAAACTAGGTTCACGTCGCATCCCCAGCATGTACCAACACCAGAGACACATCAAACGAGTGGGTGCAATGCTAACATGTGGGTGGGATGTCGTAGCTCTGGAACGCCGCTCATGATACACTAAGAACGTAGTTCAGGATGCATGTGATGCCACCACCCTTAACATCATGCTCACCCTTCGAAGACATCATATGGTGTTACACTGGCCCTTCGAACCTACCGTCGCCACAGGCCATCGCCCTAACGGTAGTTCCTGGGCTAGTTCCCACATCTAGAGTGCCAGCGGTATTATGGCCTAGCCACAATACTGTTACTCTCCAGTCCCCTGCCAATGTCACGGCTTGTGCGACATTTAACTATGTGGTAGCCGATCCCATAGCTGAACTAAGCATGCATGCCTTTGGTGGGGATTCCAGTGCATCTGCACCCATAACGACTCCTGGTGACTCGGAGTCCAGCTCCTCCATGCTGATGATGCCAAGGCTGTTGCTGGCCTTCCTGCTTTGGTTATCTCACACCAGCAATGATGCCCAAGAGAGAATGCCAGTAACCAGCAAGACCTGTGCCCTTGTGGCCATGTCTCACTACAGTAGCAAATGCTACAGCATTGCAAAGTGAGTGCCTTGACTAGCTCAGCTACTTCAGAGTGCAAATTCCAGCACGTGCGTAACATAACTTGTCATATGGAAGGTGTTTGTAGGCTAGTCAAAACCCTTCACGGATGTAACGTAACTCATCTTGCGAAGGAAACACCTACCCTACAAGAGGTTGAAGAATAGTGCCAGCTAAAGATGAAAATGCAAACAAGCCCCTTAGAGTACTCCAATGAGGGACTCTACTAAAAATCATCTTTCCTCTCTGCCTTAACTCTGCGAAACCAATTCAACACTCTCAAGTGTGGCCAAGTGACATATCGACACTCACCAAGCGACAGCCTCAACATTTTGCCTACTACGGTGTTTCATGTTCTTTGCCGACCTCTATCGAGCCTGTTCTCTAGACGTCAAAAAAGAGGGGCCAATGAAATACCCTAAAAACTGTGGGTTCATTCTTACTTCACCAGGCCTTGTGACTCATGCAGTACCATGGCAGTTCATCAGGAGGAGAACATTTTGAGCTCAAACTAGCCAGTTCGTCAAATTTTCTACTTTGAGCATGGACAGGTTCTGCATCATCCTCCCTGTCCACCAAAGTAGCCTACCCAGCTGACAGCTTGCTCATAAAAGGCACGTAGAGTTGGCAGTAGCATTTTGGATGCACAAAAATAGTTCGGCAAGTTTTCTAAGTCATGAAGTTTGTTATACTATACCTCACCTCGTAGCATAGCAATCTTCAGAAGACGATGGTAGAATGAAGTGCTACACTATGCTATGCCACGTAGCGTAGCATGGCAATAGCTTCACTGCCATTTCCTTTTGCCCAATTTCAAGTCCTGCAATGATGTCCTTTTCCATTAGGAAGCGGTGGACCATGTCTGCTGCTATGCTACACTGAGCTACATGGTGTAGCAAGGCGTAGCATTCCTGTGGAAGAGACACAAAGTAGCTCGAAGGGAAGAATTAGCGGAGTTTGCAAGACTTGCATCGCAGGAGACAAAAGTTTGCAAATCAAAAAAACTTTCATGACTAAGGGCAGTTGCTAGGCTACACTACACTATGTAGAGTAGCATAGCATAGCAAGCAAACACATGTATAGTAGAACACGTGACAAGGTGCTACACTACGCTAAGCATGCTATGCTACAAAGCACAGAAAGGCATGCTGGTGGTTGTGCGACATCAATGCACTTCACCTGATCGGACCGTTGGCACACATTTCTAGACACTAACGGTGCAATTATGGCATGGCAAGCTAGCAATTATTGCGTGATAGGTTCACATTACAATGGTCTTGTAAGTCCAATGATCATACATAGTGCGAGTAGTGCCAGCAAGTCAACAAAGGCCTGAGGCATGTAGCATCCAAACCAGCCCTTTTGTATACCCTCAATCCTATAAATACCTCAAGGAACAGCATTCAGAGAAAAGAAAGGTTGGGAATTTTCCAGAAAAATACATTTAAAAGAGGTCCGATCTTGTTCAATTTGCACTTTTCGCTAAGTCTCCTATTCTCCTTCCATTGGCATTCAAGTTCTCCTCCTGGCACCTTGTAACATCAAGCATTGTAAGCTTTCTATTTGACACAGCAAACAGTTACCATTTTTAGCTAACATTTTGTTCTATCTCCTTTCTACCACATTGGTAGAATCCCTGCACTGTCAACACCTAAGTCCGTTCCAAAGCACATCACCTGCTTTGCTCGACACGTCCTAGTTACTCTCAGGATCCCTACACTCCATCATGCTTTGCAACTGATTGTATCCGCCCTGACAGAGCAAACTTGTAGCTTCAAAGCGGTGCATGTTTCTAACTACACTTTACTTTATTTATTTCTTGTTTTCTTGTTTGCATTATTTTTTTTATTCACTTTCAAGCATTACTTCGCATTGTTGTCGCATTTTTCTGCTTTTATTTACTTTCAAGCATTATTTTGCATTTCCATTCCATCTTAAAAGTACATGTTGCAAAAGGCTATATAGACTCTGATGTAAGTCCTTGTCTTGTCGACTAGACCGTTCATGGTGCCCCGTATCTACACATACCCAGCACGGCCCTCCCATGGGTACGAGGTCAAAAATATTGCACTCGCCAACCCCCCCAGCGATTTCCAGCTACTAACATTTTCAGTCATTACAAAGTGATGATGTGCTTTTGTCTTTTTTTTTCTAACTTTTTTTTTGTTTGCCATTAACTATTGTAGTAGCGAGGGAATCTCAAGAGGTCACTGTGATCACCTCTGGGCATGACGAGACCAACCTCTTTTTCAAGTATGGGGAGGTGGAAGAGACTCACCATTGGCTTTTCCATGGAGCCCCAGCCACTCTTGTTCATAACATTCAAGAGGTTGGACTCATGGACTTATTCTTGGCTATAAATCCAAATTTCCTAACTGCAAAAATGCTTTCCCTAGCTGATTCCTTCACTAAGAAGGCTGACCGCTACCGTACATGTGTTCACGCTGTGTGGGTGGGGTTTGAAATTAATGATCAACTATTTGTAGATCTTTTCAGTGTTCCTTATGATGGTCTCCTTATAGGAGAAAAATCCAGGAAAGATGCAAACCATCAGGGGGACATTAAGGAATGGCTAGGGATGACTAAGGACCGAAAGGGGATTTACATCTACAAGGTCAAGCTAGTGGTGGCCAAAACAATTTACCCTGTCTTCTGTGCTTGTACTTTCCCCAAGCTACTCTCCCAAGGAAAAATCCTTAGAGTGGAGTAGGCTTGGATAATGAGAGAGATCATGAAGGAAAGAACTTGTTACAACTAGGCTAGGTACCTTTCTAAAGGCTTGCAAGCTGAAATGGTCAAACTTCGCAAGAAGCTTGAATCCCATTTCAATGTGCATTACACCTTCTTTGTAGCTTGCCTACGATGCTTTGCAAAATTCCTGGTAGTCCATGAAAATGGTTCCTACATTTAACAAGATTGTAACTAGATATCAAAGCCATGGATCTACCAGGTTTTCCACACCACTTAATCCCAGGATCCCTAGGAAGCTATCAAGCAATCACTTTTGATAATGACAAGGGATCAGGTTGGGCATACCTTTCGTGGTTGGGATAGCATGGGAGAGGCACCTCCCATCAACAGAAGTAATTTTTTAAGGGGGGAACACCTCATTGTAGAAACTGTAATGACCAGGCTGCAACGTAAGAAGTCTCATCCTACCAAAGAGACTCCCCGTGTGAATGAAGGGAGTGGGAAGAAACTGCTAATCAAAGTTCATAGGGTACAACCCCTAGTTGGTGAGTATGCTAAACTTGTTTTGTTAGCATAGAATTTGTTATGTTGTGCTACATTGTATAGTTTTGCATAGCGTAGTGCCTATTTCAAGTTGGAATATCTGGCTAACTGTGATTATGTTTTATGAGAAGAAGAAGAAGAAGAAGAAGAAGAAGAGATTTTGGCTCCTGGAACAGGGATGGCTACTGAAGAGGAGGAGAAAGAGGCCTCGACAGTGGAAGAAGAGGCCCCTACTGATGACCCCTTTGTAGAATGTGCTTCAGTGCTCAAAGGGCATATGAGTGTTGAGGATGCTACCACATTTTTGGATCAGCAGGAAAGAGAGGGGCTGTAATTTTATGCTGGTGAGTTTGACTGATTTCTTGAAAGTTTCTCAATGGGGGATCCCCCCGCTATCACCCTTGAGGGTTTTCTAGGTAGGAGCTTTGCCCTATCATGTCATTTTTCTTCAACTCTGCTGTTATCCTCTCTACCATGGCTAACATGTTTTATTATGCAACAGACACTACTGTTAATGCCCCTAATCCTTCATCCTCAATCTGTCTCTGACCCTGGAATAAGACCCCTGAAAAATTTTCCTTCATGGAGGGGGTGGTCGATGACATGATTGATCACTTGAAGCAAATTGATCTCGAGATTAGTATGTTACAATTGCTACATTAGGCTTTTGCAGTTGTTACTTTTCTTTTTGTCACTATGACTAACATTCTTCCATACATGGTAGCCTCCCGTCTCAAGTGGGACCCTCGGTAGGCCATCAAGGTTGACACTGTGCCCGAGCTTCCACCAAAGGTGACTAAGGTACCTCGTCACATTTACGACGAAGTGAGTAAATGTGCATTGTAATCAGCATGCTCCTTATGGGAGTGTAGGCATGTGAACGAAGACCTCTAGAAGAGGGTACAAAAACTCAAGAAAGAGAAGACTAATCTAACCACCAAGGTGGGGGATCTCTGATCCAGGAATGAGTTTCTGGTGGCCCGTGACACCCACGATGGCAGTTGGCATACAGTTGTGATTGACTATGCCAGATACTGGATAGTTGTACGAAACAATAATGATGAAACTCATGAAATTATTGTATAGCACATGTAGATGGACCTCCTAGCATAGAAGAACCAAGACTGGAAAGACTATAGTACAAAGGTTTAGAATGGGAACAGGCACGAAAGAATCATAAACATATGTATAAGATGGAATGTGCCGCCTATTGTAAATAGTACTGGGATGCTACTATTAAATTGCATACCCTTAAGCTATTTCTTGATGTCATTGGTGCTTTTGGTGCTTATGAGAATTTCATGTAATAGGTGACGATCAGTAAGTCTCCTGAAAGAGAAATAACCTTACTTGCTAGGGAGACCACCACCACCACCTTTTCCCCAGGACCACCCAGATGGATAGCCATGGAAAAGAGAAAGGTTGCAACAAGCACTGACCTAGGAGAGGGAAATTGGGCCAACCTCACTGAGGAGGAGATCTTGTGACATCTTGTAGCTAGCATGGATTAGATACCCTTTGAAATGGACGTGGGGCCATCTTAGGTTAGTCACCTTTTGTTATGTTATGATTTATTTTGTAAAACCCTTTATTGTAGTTCAACTCACTATTTTATTTTCTGCCTTATGCAGAATCTGAATGAAGATGCGGGACCTAGTGGAGTAGGAGATGGTGATGGAAATAAAGACCCATAGCGTGGTGACACAAAATTTTATTTTATTTTTTGCTTTGAATTTGATTGATTTGTAAAAATTATTGATTAACATTGGATAGAGAATAAACAAAAAATAGTTTATTTCTTTTCGATTAATGTGTTTCATTTATTTTTTACCCTTTTGGACCCCTTGAGAGCCTCTCGTTTTAGTTTAAGGTCATTCTGGGCCATTTCTTAATGATGATTTTTTTGTTTTTGTCAATGTTTCTTTTTTTCTTTTTGTTATTTCTTTGAGGTAATGAAGTTTCCAGTTTTAGGCCCTAGCAGGCCATGATGGGTAGTTTAAAGTCATTCCGAGCTATTGCTAGTTTTAGGCCATTTTGGACCACCATTAGTTTTAGGCCATTTTGGGCCTTTAATAGTTTTAGACCATTTCAAGCTTTTGCTAGTTTTAATCCATTTCGGGCCTTTGCTAGTTTTAGGCCATTTTGGGCCTTATGTAAGGTGATAAAAAAAAGGTTGACAAGTTTAGGCCTTAGTGGGCCATTTAGTGATGCAAACAATGGGCATATCGTAAACAATATAAATAATGAGGAGAATGCTAAATGTACACAATGGATACGAAGCAAGAAATGTAAATAGTGAATGTGACATTGATGTAAGTAGTAATTATGATGCAAGTAAGCGAGTAATTATGCTAATGCAAATGACGATCATTCTCACAGCTGCTTCCTAACCCATCGTGGGCTCGTCGATGCATATGGCTAAGAGGCTTTGTTATGATACTCCTCTATGTCACCATCTACCACCTAAAAGGGTAGCTTAGCCCATGTTGCTTCTTCATTTGGACTAGTTTTGACTTGTTCAAGCGTTTCATTTTGAACAGGGGTATGGTTTTCAGAGATTTTAATCTCTGAACCTTGCTCCATTCCTATGTTGTTTATGGCTGGGGGAGCCACTTCATTGCCATGAATTACCAATTCCCCTCTCACGTAGGGTAAGTGGATTTCCTGGTGTATTTATGAGAAAACAGCCCTTAATTGGGCCAACCATGATCTCCCCAGGATTAGGTTGAACCTAGGCATCTCCTCTACCACTATGAACACTACATTTGTGGGGAACTAGTCCCCTGTCACAAAGTTAATATGGAAAAATCATTTTACTAGCACACACACCCCATTAAAATATTTTAAGCAAGAAGTTGTCATGGGCTTGATTTGATCGAACAAGTCCAATTTTTCCACTATTGAAAAGGGGATGACATTAGTAGTAGCCTCGTCATCAACGTGTACCCTTTGGATCTTGTACTGACTAACCCGAATTGTGATGAGCATAGGTGCCGTTGTCACCTAACACTTTTTAGGGTCATCCTTAATGGACTCATCATGAAATGGTAACTAAATTGGCCATGGTTCCTCAACCGTAGAGTGGAGCATGATAGCATGGATTGCTTTCTCTTCAGCTAGTATGTTTTTTTCCACCAGGATAGACATTAATATGTAAACCATGGCCTCACGGTGAGTAGTGGAAGTCATTACCAAGTCATACAAGCTCAAAGTTATATTTTTCTATTTCAGGGCCTGCTTAACCTGAGTAAGGGCATAGAGAAGATCATGTCCACCATCTTGTTGTTTTCCATCATTTTCCTCCTCCATTCATCCTAAGAGACGAATCTCCCAAGGGGGGATAGTTTCAAGTTGAGAACTAGGCTTCCTCGGGTGAGAAGGTGACAATTGCGTCTATGTGGAATTATTAGTTGTTGATGATGAGGGGGCCATGGGCATTGAGGATAAGGGGGTAGGCTTGGGGGGACCTACTTCAATTTGTTCCCTATCCATCTTGTCCACCAAATGCTCTTCCCATTTTTATGAATGGGGAGGTTATGGTGTCGTTTTCATTGCTTGGTTTTGTGTGGTAGAGGTGCTTAAATTTTTTGGCACCTTAATGATGAATGATTCTTGTGGTGCTGGCATGAGTGGTGGTGCAACTTTAAGCACAAAGGGTATAGGGATGGATGTCTGAGGAGAAACTTTAAGAACAAACAATTGTTGTGATGTTGTGTTTTCTATTGTCAGGGTTGCTACATTATGATGAGGTGCATGCACCACAAATGGTTGCTGTGGTGGTTTTTCGTTGCTATCAATGCCAATGATGTTGATTGTGTACCCCACTTTATTGGAGTTTAGGGGATCCTTGTAAACATGCATTGACTACTTTTCAGGATGAACAGGACTACTTTCATCTAGGACTAGCTTGCCCTGATCGATCATGCACTGGATATCATCTTTTAATGCTAAATAATAGTCCATATCGTGACCACACAATTGATGTAGCCACAGAACCATTCTAGCCTGAAGTTCTTAGGAATTGGTGGCTCATTGGACATGGCCAAAGAGGGGTTCCTAAGAAGTTCGCTGTAGCATTGATGCCATTTAATCACTTCCTCTAACATCCATTTATGCTATATATACCCAACTCTCAATAGTTGCTTCAGGAGTTCTGAAGGTTTAATGGGTAAAGGGGTGTATTTGGAATGATCCTTACACTCAAATTTGGACTTAGGCTGGGTTGATGCCTCAATTTCTGATGTTGAGGGCTGACTGACGTTACTTGAGCTAGATGTGGCGTTAGTGGGTGCTATGGCTACCTTTTTGTTGTTGCTATTGTTGGGCTTAGTCTCGTTGGCCACAGTAGCCACCGTGGTTGTTGTGGCCTTTTCCTTCTCTTTGTTTTTCTTGAGGTGTGTGTTTCTATATGTGACATAAGCTGGGTCTTTGCTAGCCTCAGCTGCATCCTGAATGCTCCTGGTCTGAGCAAAGGCTTGGCTAAGAGAGTGTTGAGCTAGGTAATAGAGTTTAGACTTAATAAAGTCGTTTACTACTCCCTTGAAGATAGCCAACAAGTGGGCCTAAGAGATAGGCTCACATGTCTCATTCAAGGTGGTGCTCCACCATTGTATGAATCTTTGCACAGACTCCAACGTATCTTGCTTTAGGCTCATCAGCTAGTCCAATGTGACCCCCAATTTCAAGTTATACTTGAAGTAGGTAACGAACTGACTTAGCAGCTCTTCCAAAGTTGAGATGGAGGTGCATGGGAGTGCATGGTACTATTCTAGAGCTTTTCCTATCAATGACATGACAAAGATGCAGATGATAGTGTGGGGACATTGTTACAATAGTAGAGATTTAAATCTAAACATTACCAAATGTGCGTTGGGATCATCCTCCCTATTGTATTTTGTGAATTGGGGGAGTGGCACCCCAAGGGGTAACGTAAGCATGGGGATGGGCAGACTGATGGGATCATCATGGTAAAAATCCATGACTTGCACCATGTCAGAACCGATGGCTTTGAGGCATTTAATTTTCTCAATGAGGGTCTAGATAAGTTGAAAAGCTTGATCTAGACTTGGGGATGTTGTTGATGATTACGGGGCTACTTGAGCAGCCATCATTGGTGGTGTTGTAAGGGCAACGGCCAAAATCATGGGGGTTCCGTTGGGGCCACTCCTACAAATGGTGTTGCCTAGGCAGTCCACCACCTAGTGGGTGGTGCTATTGGGGCTATGGCCACTAGTGGTGTTGTGGGGTTTGTAACTTGCCCAGTTGATGGGGCAGCCCATAGCCCTATGTTCAATTTTACTACATGTAGAAGCTAGTGCACTTGGGGTTGCACGTAGTGCAACATATAGAAGGTTGCGCAATAGGGAAAGAAGTACTTGGTGCCCACCATAAGGTTGAGACTGGGTTGGCTACTGGTGGTGGGATGAGTGTAGATGAGGAATCAGAAGCAGAAGCTCTATGAAGCTGTGACATAGGGACAATGTGCACATATAGTAGCGTAGCCATGACCGATGCTTGGTATGATGGTAGGAAAAAGTGGGAAGAAAGGGTGACTGGGAAAGAAGTTGAAGGGCCCACCTATTGGTACATTGAATGTACGAGATGGCTACCCATAGTTCACAAAGGTGTGGGTTGTGGTTGGGTTGTGGTAACCATGAAGGGGGAAAAAGCAAGGAGCAGTTTTGACCGAAAGATAGTGGTGGGAGGGATAACCATAACGTAGGTCTAGCCACCACCTTCGGAGTGGGATTTTAGGTCTTCCTGTCCATCCTGGAATGCCTCATCGTAGTGGGATGTCGTATCCCACTCCCTGGACCTACTCACTTGTATCAGTTGGTGCAAGACCCATTAATACGATTCAGTCAATGGGATGATGATGTTAGGGGTAGGGATGAATTGCCTCCCATTCTGGTGGAGGAACTCAAAGTTATGTTTAGCTTCAAGTTCCTAGCGATCCAAGGGTATATTTTCCTATATCTCTATGCAGAGGAAGTCATATTGCTCTGCATCTTGCACCAAGTGTTCAGGTGATAGATGTCGCAACCTAAAAGATTGACAAGGTGCTAGAACTGGGTTGGGTACTCACTCAAGACTGGTCATGTTTTGGACCAAGTAGGGATCCTCGAAGTTTGAGGTGGTGGCAATAGTGGTTGTAGGAATCATCTTTTGTTGTAAGGTGGAAACTGTAAAAGAGAGAAAATGAAATAAAGTGCACTAGAGAGTTACGCCTACTATGCTAAGAAGGAGTGTTACACTAGAAGGTTTGCTATGTTGCATGAGGTGCAGGTGGTATGAGGAAATAAATAGAGTAAACAAGGTAAGGTAAGCAATCGGTTGGAGGCTTTCATCCTACCAGGTTCCAGAGGAACCATCGTTGCAACTAGTCTACATCACATGGTGCGTAGACAAGCATAAGGATGTCACGTCTACCCTAATAGGTGATCGGGTATAGACAGCATGTATGATTATCCATGATATGAGAAAAGGGCACCAAAGGCCCTCCTTCTAGTGCCAAAAAAATGTAGTGACCAAAAATGTCGATGGCTGGAACACCGAGAGGTTGCCGGGCATATAGCCTAACCCTAAATTCGTGTGAGGGTCATGCTAGAGAAATGGAAATGGGGTACCTTGAATGGTCTAGTCGATCAAAAAAGAACTTAATCGGTGTACAATAACCTTTTTCAAACATTCATCTTGAAGATACTAGATATAATTTTAACGATGATCGATAAACAAAAATAGATAGAAAATAATGCAAAATACGATAACAGCAAAATGAAATGAAATAAGCTTAGGTGAGCGAGTGCACCACCCCAAGATTGGGGATCTAACCTTTGTTTGGTTGGAAGGTGTACAAGTGGTGTGCAGCATTAGAGAGGTACAACTTACAATAGAGTAGTATGATCATAGGTCCTTGAAATGTAGTCAATAGCTTGCCACCAAGAATCCTCTATTCACCAGCCTCTTTTCGAAGCCAATTTCCAGAAAGAAAAATGCCAAGAATACCAATCACAAGAAAGACAAAATGCTAAAGGAAGCCAACTAATGCCCAAAAGAGTTCTCCAAAAGCCAGCCAGAAGCCCAACCCTTGAATGTTGTTTGGATGCCACGTGTCCTGGGTCCCACAAAGTGTAGACTTGAATGTGCCATGTTGCTATGTAATGCTAGGTGTGAAAAATACTATGTTGTGACCATACCACTAAAATTGCACATGCCAGAATCCAATACACTACCAACAATGAAAGCAAAGTGGATCCTGTGCTCCAGGACTACGTCTTTCCTACTCTTGTGAGCAAGGTCAAGCATAGGGACAACTTTGGGGATAGTTAGGGGGATTGCAAAACAATGAAAAGTTGCTGATTTTGTCCTTTGAAGATATGCCTAGACGAGAGTAAGCGTTTCCAACAAGTTCTAGAGCTAACTAAAGATGTATTTGGGGTTTCCACGTGAGTGTTACACTACTTATGCATCCCAACATATTTGCATAGCATAAACACTCGCATGATATGCTATGCTACGCTACGTAGCCTAGCATGGCATAGCCACCAGCCTTGAGAGAAATGTTGCCTAACAACCAAAAACACCTATTTGAGGCTTGGCTAGGCAAGCAACTGCAACCTTTTCTTTCATGCTGAAAAGCCTTTAGACCTGCTAAGTTCATCCTTGGGATACCTTGGTGTTTTGCATCCTCACTATGTTGTGCTATGCTATGTAGTGTAGCACAATGTAGAAGCCAATATGACATGCATTCTTGTCTGATCTGCAATGCTTTGTCAAGAAACCTTGCTCTGGGCCTAAGGGCTAAGTTGGATAGGCCATTTTGGAGGAAGAAGTATGGCCAAGTTCAATCATCTTGCTAGAGCCACTTGGCAAAGGGCCTCTGTGCATTCTGTCCTTGCTATGCTGTGCCAAGTTGCATAGCGTCGCACAATGTATCACCTTGTGTTGCTCGGATTTTGACTTATTTTGTAAAAATTTTATTACAAAATGTTGGTCATGTCCCAGCGTGTCAATGGAGCAAACCTGTTCAATGGTTGAAGCATGGGAAAATGTGCCTACTTCCTCAAAGCCATATGAGTAGGAGTATTGTCAAAGTGCATCCCTGTTATGTTGTGCTATGTTGTGTAGCATAACATAGCGTAGCACTTGAGTGAAGAGGATTTCTGATGAAATTTACCACATTTTTGCTATGTCGCGTTGTTCGTGCATCAAGGGTGAAGTGGCAGATTCTCTAGAGGGTTGATTCATCATCAATGTGCATCTTCGGTACTTGTTCAATCTTCTCGAGGCCTACTACGCTATGCAGCGTATCGTAGGTAGCAAGTTCCTTCAGTTAGAAAACTTGTCGAACCATTTAGCTCATCCTGAACACTTTCAGCAACTCCTAACATGGTCTCTAGGTAGACCATTAGCCAAGTCAAGTGCCAAGCTGGGCAGGTTGGAGAGTTCAATAAGCCTGTCAGTCTTGGAGATAGAAAACTTGTCGGACTGTATGGTTTATCCCCAGTTCCTCTTTCTTGCAAATTGGCCTTGTGGTTAGGTGCCATACTGACTGTGCTATAGAGGGCATTGTCTACACAATCCAGTGTGACATTAGACTTGTGGGAACCATTTTCCACATTTCGGGACTACTGAATCATGAGAGTTCCAAAATTCATGGTGTTTTAGGCAAAACTAGCTTCTCCTCCTCTCCCTCCTTTGGAATGATGATGGGAGAGGTACTTGCTACTGCCTCACCGAAAAAAGCATCTAGATCATCTATACTTGTATTAGCAAGTCCTTCAATCATAGGTTTCTCTAAGAGTTCCTCTTCTGCACGCCTTTGTTCTACCTCCATAGTAGCTTGGGTTACTATAACTTGATGCTTATCTACAACCATAACACATAGAAAACTGGTTAAGACATGAAATGATAAAGTAGCCATAAAGTTTTAAAACATTAACTAGCCAAATTTAAACAAAGCATACATAAAACTATTTGTTGTGATGGCTTAAGCTTAAACTTAAACTTCTTCATGGTAGGCTGATCTAATGCTGGGGATGCCTCCTCCATAAGCCTCTTGAGTTTCTCCATAGCTACCCCTTTGGCCTCAATGCATCGTCATCTACCATCCTAGACATTAGGAAGAAATGAAAGGGGCTCATCATCATCAGTACTATTAGGAGACTCATACTACTTAACATCGAGATCCTTAATGGTGATCGATAACATATCATCCATCCCTTCTGGTGAGTTTTGGGCCCACACTATTGGATAAATGTGCTTAATCCAAGGCCTAGAAAGTTGGCTTGGGTCTTGGGAAATCCATTGTCCATTCCTATGCACCACAAGAAACTCTGCAAAGCTCTTAAGATAACCTACAAAAAATGCAAGGTCCACATGGATTATCGTAGAGGTGTTGACATGGAGTCTAAGGATCTCCTTTCAAAGCCTAGAAGCCAAAGTAGCTACCTAATCAAATCTGATGTCCTCCATTAGGACCTTCTTAAAGGTCCTCTCCTATGCTAGGTCGATTACCATCTTTTGTTATATCAATCTAGAAAATGAATGAGACCTAAATAAAGGATATGATTTCTTTGCATCAAGATTTGTGAAGTTATTCATCAAAATTTCATAGTGGCCCATGTTGGCACCAAACCACTCTAGAACTTCTTCATGATGATCTAATTCCCTTACTATCCTTGTGAATACCTTTTTCCCATTAGCAAGAACACCAAAAAATTCACAGAAAAGGCCAACACCTATGCCCATGTTCACCTTCACACTTCAAATGATGGTGCTAAAATGACCAACCTTCTCATCAAAGGAGTCGATAACATGCAACATCTCCATAGTGGAAATGGAAGGGATAGGTGCCATGAATACATTAAGCAAACCCTCATGTTGGATGTTCACTTAAATGCATCTAGGTTCTTATCCCTTTAGCCACTCCTATGTTGATGTCACATCACCAAACTCAGGATGATGGTATCCTCATGATGTGAATGTGAAAGTGGTATAGTGACATCAACTAAGATGCAAGGTCCTACAAAGCAAAACCAAAGGTTAGCATCAATATGAGCAATTTCAACAACTAAGAAAAACAATAAAACTCTAGAGCCATAAAACACTATAAGCTATATGTTCACCTTTACTTTTCATCTATAGTGTGGGGGTTTCATCTACAAGAATCTAATCAATGCTATCAGCATCCAACCACCAGTTGTGCATAGTCCTATCATCCTTTCGCTTTCTATATACAAAGTTAAACTTGGTGGTGTATTCATCAAAGTCCCCTCTTAATTTTTGATACATAATAGCTTTGATTTGAGGACTCTTGGTGAATTCATCGAAGGTAGTTTCAGCCACTACCAAGATTTGATAATTGATGATCAAGGCCTAATCATTGACCTTATACTAGCAAGAAGTTGTAAAACCAATGAATTTAGGGAAGGTAATAAAACCAAAATCATAAAAGCATTACAATAACCATCTTTACCCTAGTAGATGGTACACAGTGCTAAGATTTGGAATTATGTGTGGGCTTTATGCACCACCATCAGAGTATTGTTAGTATTATACTGACTATACTCTAGCATCATCTAGATCTCTAAAAGGTAACATGGACCTATGGCATTTTCCAATCCCCCTACAACCTTAGGAAGTGGCCTATCAATAATATATCTAGCAATCAGGTTGAATGCCTGAGGCAATAGGATCTCCATAACAACCCCAGCTACATCCGCAAACAAATGTGACCATAGCATCACACTAATGTTTCCAAGGAGGTATGCAAGGAAGTCCCTTGCTCTAGCCTAGAACCACAATGAGAGCTTCCCAAAAGGCATTTCATGTGGTGGAGTGTTGGTCATAGGATGGCCAATATATCACAAGATATCATCTAGCTCTACTATGATGAAGATAGGCCTCAAAAAAACCCTGCATGAAGCGAAACACAAAAAAACATTATGACCAATGGAAATTACTTAACAAACTTGGGCAAAACATCTAGTCAAAGGTGAAATTAGCCTCTGTAAAAAATTATAAGGTGTTTATCTTAATCGGTCTAAGTAATTCCATAAGAAAATATTATTACAACCTTGCATAACCTTTCATCAGGACTAATATGAATTTCTTAACAAATTTAGAGAAAACTTCCTAAGACAAAGGTGAAATTAGCCTATCTAAAAGCATTATTACCATATTTTATAGCCTTCATAGCCAAAATTTCATAGTCCAAAACTATGTCTTAGTCTAAATTATGCATAAATTTAGATAAAGCATCTAAATTATGCATAAATATGGAAAACGTAAACATAAGCTTAGGAAAAAATATCTAAATCATGAAAAGCATGCATAAATTTAGAAAAAATAATCTAAGCTATGCACAAATTTAGAAAAAGCATGATAAACTTAGAAGAAGCCATGCAGGCATAGTAAAAGCTTATTTAAAATAGAAAAAGCTTTTACTCTTCTTGAAAAAGAAAAATTAAGCATTGATTTTACATATTTACAAAATAAAAACATAAGTTATACATATTAACCACTTCTATGTTCAAATGGGTAATGTACTACAACCGTGAGTTTTTCCTTGATTCATATAGCCATAGCAAAAAATTCATAAAAAATCATTTTAGCTCCAAATGGAGTGATTCCAACACTATTTGAAAGCTTAAGTCAAGACCTACATATACATGCTTAGAAAAAATTCAAAACCTTTGGCGTTAATGGAAAAAAATTCATCAATTTGGACAATAGTTTGAAAATGGCACAAACATCCTTATTATAGATGCTTAGTAAAAGATTCATAAAAAATTCATTTTAAATCCAATAAAAGTTATTCCACCTCTATTGGAAAGCTAAAGCTAAGGCCTACCCAACCATGACCAAAAAATAGCCAAAAATTTTGCCGTTCCTTTAGGAAAAAATTGTAAAATTACATAAAATTACAAAAGCAGCACAAACAAGGTAACTACGCAACATTAGGAAGACATCTATAACTTCATTTCAAGGTCAAATTAAATGAGACAATAGGCATCAAAAAGCTTTAAAAAAGGATTATAAACCCATAACCTTTAATTTTAGAAATTTATAGCTATTCTACCATGAAAAAAATATACAACATTGATTACTTTTTTATATCAAAACTTCAAAAATCTCAAAAACTAGATTTCATATAGCTGTGGAAATATTTGAAGTAGTCAAAATCATTAAAACCTACTAAAATTCATGCCAAAATAATGGTGTAGGATTTTGTTAAAATTTAATTTTAACAAATCCTAAGGGCTAGATCTAAAAAGTATAGCCATACCCCAAAATTTTGGGAAAAAGATATGAAACAACAAGTTCTATTTTTAAAATTGAATTTGCAAAAGCTAAAGGAAAAAATAGCTAGATCTAAAAAACACCACTAACACATATGAAGCAAAAAACTAGAAAAACCACAATAAATAAAGGCAAACATAGCTAGAACTGCCTACCTTAGAGTAGTAACAGAAGAAGCATGGATGGAGATGGGCCTGGGAACTTCTTCTAACTCCTAAGCATGCTCATCTATCCTCTGTATGATATGATTTTTGCTCTTTTCCCTTTGCTACTTGGATGTCATGGCAAGTTCAATGTTGAGGATGATGGGGAATAAGAGAAGATAGGAGTTCTACACTAGCTATACAGGAGATGGGAGGCTTCCACACTAGGAATTGGTTATGGCTTGCCTAAGAACCTCTATCAAATCTCTTTTCCAATGTGTGGTTTCTATAGAGTGATAGTTGTGATCAAAACTTGCAAAATTTTACATATAATACCCATCTAAAACATAAATGCACACCTTGAAACCTCGACTTCTAACATAGTGCACCATAACTACAAGTGCACTGAAGTGCAAGGGGGGGAATTTTGGTTCATGTTGGTTTTGGATGGGAAAAAACTTCACTTTTCAAAATTTTAAATTTTTGGATTGTGGGCCCCAGTTTTTTCCTTCAACTTTTGACCAAAACTTGCATCAATGCTAAGATTTTTACCAACTATGACATGTAAAATATTATGGAAACCTTAACCCCATGCATCCATATTGGGAATACCATGCCTAGCATGGAAACATGCCTTATATTTTATAAATTCATTAAAATTATGAATATTTTTCTATTTTATGTAACCCAAACCTCCTATGTTCAACCCTTGGTCTCCAAAAGTCGATAAGACATTATCAAGGCTAAACACCATGGATTTCCATGCTGAGGATAGTAATCCCTAACATGAAAGAAGGGGATTAACACTCACTCTTGCCTCCCAACATTCATCTAGCATAATTTTTATCCCAAAGTGGGCCCCAAATGATCTACAATCCCTCCATGCATTTTTGGTAGCCTTAGAATCCCACCAGACCTAGTCAAAACTAGTCAAAATCTAGGATTTGGTGTTTTCCACAATGGGAGAACCTTCTTCCACACTGAGCCTCTTACAATCAATGTGGATAGATGGGGGAAGTAAAAAAGTAACCAAAATTGGTGACCTAATGGCCATTTCTCGATGCTTAGTGATTCCTAGACCTTGTTGGAATTCTCTAGAGCTTCCAAAAGCCCTAAATTTGGTCAAATATCACAAAAAAACTATCATCCTTCTTTCATCCATGTTGAGGTTACCATTCCCAACATGGAAGAAAAGGGGGAGATTGCATGAGGCACTTAGAAGCCTCCAGATTATCAAATCTTAAACCATTTACACTGGCAACCCTAGAGGTTGACATGCATGGTTGATTAGCTGTCGATTTGGCTTAGATCTAACTTTCTTGATTGGGGGAGATGTATTCCACACTAATCCTTCCACCCTCAATCTGAAAGAAATGGGAAAAATCTAAAAACCCTGTGAGAGCCTCCAAAATAACAAGATCTTGACCTTAGACACTGATGGCCAACACCAACAACCTTGTAAACACATTCATAGCCAGATTGACCATAAAAAGATAAAAAACCCTTCCCACTTAATTTTCCACATTGGGCATGGAAGCCCCAATTTGTAAAATTTTTGGGAAGCCCAAAAAATTACCTACTAGCCCTTGAAATAACCAAATTTCAACATTATATGGCAACAATCAACGCTAGCAACCTTAAGAGCCTACATGCATAACTGAAAGTGAGAAAAAATGGCCAAAAAGCTTTCCCCTTAATTTTCAATGCTAATCATGGAAGCCCCAACATGGAAAAAGGAGTGGAAGCCCAAAAATTACCTAGTGATCCTTAAAAAAACCAAATTTTAACATCAAGTTGCAATAGTCGATACCAACAATCTGAGAAGCCTACATGCATAACTGAAAGTTACCAAAAATGATCAAACATCTTTCCTCCAAATTTTCCATGCTAAGAATGAAAGCCCCAGAATGGAAGAATTGGAAGAATGCCAAAAACTGCCTGGTGACCCTTGAAACAACCAAATTTTGACATCAAGAAGGATCAATTAATTCCAACAACCTTGTAAGCCTGCATGCATAACCAAAAGTGACAAAAAATGATTAAAAAGCTTTCCCCCCAATTTTACAAGCTAAGCATGGAATCCCCAACCTAGAAAATTTTTGGGAAGCACAAAATCCAATCATCAACCTTCAAAACAACAAGCTTTTAACACCATGCATTGACCATCATCACTAATAACCTCAAGGACATACTTGCATGATAAAAAATGATGCAAAAGTATGGAAATCTATTTTTCCCCCAATTTTCCATATTCAACATACTATCCCTAGTGTGAAAAATATGGGGAATCTCAAAAACCTCTTCGAAAACCTATAAACTAAGTAGTTTTATGTCTAAATCCCAGTCTTCAACCTCAGCAGCCCTGAAGGCTAACATGCATGGTCAATTGAAGTTAAAATTGGACTAGATATATGTTTTATGATGTCTCCATGTTAGGTATTCTCCCTTGCATGTTTCTCATTGTGTAAATTAATGAGGATACCCATTTTGGATCCATAAAAACCTTAGAAAAACATTAATTGGACTTGCATGTGCTCTAGGACCCTGCCAACATCATTTGGAGCTTTCAAACTTCAAGAAACTAATGCTAGGAGGTCAAAAATTTATTTTCCTTAGTTTCCCATGGTAAGCATCCTAGTCCTAGCATGGAAAAAGGGGGGGAAGCCCAAAAAATTCTTAGAAATACTCAAAATTACTAGAACTTGACATCAAACCCTAATCCTCAACCTCGATAACCCTAGAGGCTAACATGCATAGTTGATTGAGATTAAAATTGGTCTAGATCTAAGTTGCATGATTCTTCTACACTAGGGATCGCCTTTTCCATGTTGAGGATGGTATCCCTAGTATAGAAACTCAAGGGAGAACTTGTTTGATGCTCCTAAACACTTCATAATGACATTAAATGACCATTCATACACTCTAGAACCATGGCAGTAGCCATTGGAGACCTTAGAATTCACAAAATTGATCCCATATAGTCAAAAATCATTTCCCATTTTATTCCATATTGAGCTCTCTATCCCTAATGTGGAAGTAGGGGGAAAGCCAAAAAACCACTTAGGGATGCTCAAAATTACTAGCTTTTGATATGGATCCATAGCCCTTGACCCTAGCAACTCTGAAGGTAACATGCATGGTTGATTATGACCTGAATTGGCCTATATCTAGGATTCTTGCTTCTTCCACATTTGAGTAACTTCCCTATCATGGAAACAAAGAGTGAAAGTTGTGTTTCCACTTTTGGAGGCAAGATGACATCCCCAAAAGCCAAAGATCTACGCTAGAAAAGCCCAAGACTTGATAGCCTTAAGATTTTGCTTTTTTGACCTAATTTCAACCTCTAAAATCCATTCCCCTCATTCTTCCATGTTGGATTAACACCCCCCCCCCCCCCCCCCCCCCCGCCCCCCCNCCACTTCTTTAACAATTTTTGACATTATTATTATCTTGAATTTTTTTTTTACATGTTAAAGCCCCTTTTCTCAATGTTGGTCACCATGGAAACAAGGGTGAAATGCTTAAAGACCTACTTTTTAGCATTTATAGACCTTTGGAGTGCCCAATTTTGATGGATATGACCCTACACTACCTTAGGAAGGTCCTAGAACCTTAATTTTCAACCTCTAAGCATTCAAAAACCTATTTTTCTTGATTTCCACATTAAGGGTCCCTATTTCCATGCTGATCCTAGTGTGAAAGCCTCAAAATACTCGATGTGTAAGTCCAAATAGGACTAATTAATTACTTAACTCACCTAATAGCCTTTTATCTTTAAAGAATGGCTTGGTAAGGCCTAAACCTAGCAAAACCTAATCATTTTTTACCTACATTGGCCAAATTTTATCATATAGAGCCTATTTTTCTTGATTTTTCCTCATTATGTAATGTTTTGGCTTGTTTTTGGACTTATGTTGCCTTGTTAACCTTGTTAACCTTCTATGGCCTTCATATAGCCTTATATGTTCATTGTTTATCTTATTATAGCTCTATTTTCTTTTGTTTGACCTCTAAATGGTATCAAATAGTGGGGTTTGACCTTCCCTGACCATCATTTAACACCATATGAGCATGGCCCACCAAGGCCTAAAACTAGCAAATTTATGGACTCTATCAACCATTTGTAGCATTATACTTTCCCTTGTTTCACCTTTATGTGATCTTTGTTAACCTCTATTACACTTTTCTGAATTAATCTTATCTTATTGATGACCTTGGATGGCCTTAATTACATTATATTTGCATATGTTTTATGGCATTTTAACATTATTTATTCACTTTTACCTAGGTGCAACTTAATCTTCTTTTGGTAGATATGTAGGATCAAAGTATGAGTACCTAGGAGCAAATCATTTTGTCTTTGTGTCTACATGGACCTCATTGTGATATTAAATGGAGTATCGACCTTGATTACCTAGATCTTGAGCTTGAGAGTCTTGTAAACCACATAGCCTTAATAGAGAAACCAATAGAATGGCCTAAAAACCTAGTCAAATCCCTTGACTTAGAAGAGAGAGACATTGTCAATGTGTCCAATTGAGGTTCCTATCACAACACATAGTGGTGAAGAAAAAACCCTTAAACTAAGTTCCTCATTAAAGTTTCAATGTGTCCAAGATATCACCAAAGATCTTACAAAGCAATTATAATGCATTTTCTTAGTCATATGAAGATGTGCCAGTCCTAGACCTACATCTAGTTTAGCACAATGTCATACTATATCCTAACATTAGACTAGTTAAGCAAAAAGTGCACAAGATTAGACCTGATTTGGCCTTGGCAGATCACGATGAAATCTCAAAGCTCTATCAAGAAGATTTCATTAGGACTATCGATTACACAAAATGGATATCCAACATAGTGGTAGTCCCTAGCAAAAATGGGAGTATCCATATTTGCATTGATTTCTAAGACCTAAATAAAGCAACTATCAAGGATGACTTCCCTTTGCCTAGTATTAATCAACTTATCAATACTACAACTAGACATGCCTTGCTATGCTTTATGGATGGATTCTTAGGATATAACCAAATTAGGATCAACTTAGAGCACCAACTTAGCACAACCTTTATGACCCCATATGGTAATTTTTGTTATATCATGATGTCCTTTGTCCTTAGGAATGCTAGAGCAACATACCAGAGAGCCATGACCTATATCTTTAGTTATTACATGTTAGGTTTGCTTAATGATTATGTAGATGACATAGTCATGAAGTCAAAGATAGTCGATGACCATGCTAATGACCTAGATCTTGTGCTTAAATAATGCATCAAATACAAGCTTAGGCTCAATCCTAAGAAATGTTTCTTTGGTGTCAAGACTGGTAAGATTCTTGGCTTTGTAGTCTCTAAAGCAAGGATACGCATAGATCCTAATAAGGTTAAGGCCATATCAAAATTAGTAGCACCTACCAACCTTAAATAGCTTTGGAGATCACAAGGCAGATTATATTTAATTTGTAGGTTTATCACTAGGCTTGAAGATAAGTTATAGCCCATGCAACACTTGCTCAAGAAAGGAGTTCACTATGAGTTGGCAACTCAATGCCAAGAGTCCTTTGAAAACCTTAAGCAAGAGTTGACAAAACTACCAATAGTCTATCCTTTGTAAGAGGGTAAACCATTTTACATTTATCTCATCATCTTTGAGACATCCATTTCCTCTCTACTCTATTAGAAATGTAATGATAGAGTAGCAATGCATGTATACTACCTCAACCATGCATTAGTAGCCCATGAGACCTAATATGCTAAGGTGGAGAAGTATTTTCTAACACTAGTCTTCTCTTTGAAGAAATGGAGATACTACTTC
This sequence comes from Gnetum montanum, assembly GCA_015680685.1. Taxonomy (NCBI): domain Eukaryota; kingdom Viridiplantae; phylum Streptophyta; class Gnetopsida; order Gnetales; family Gnetaceae; genus Gnetum; species Gnetum montanum. The sequence goes on from MNCI01001543.1 coordinate 128,292, forward strand.
TTCAAAAGCCAAGTCAACATAATTTGCAAAGACAACATACTCAAAGCCATGATGATCAACATCTATTAAAGTAGTTGTATAGCTTGATGGAAATCCATAACCATGGAATTTGACCTTCATTACATCTCTCAATCCTTACAAAAGCTCAAGCTATAGCTATACAACTCATAGTTTCACTTGTTGATGACCAAGAAACCATAGATCCTAAGTTCCCTGATGAACACATTAACATAGTTAGACAAAAACTTGAGGGTTATGAGGTAGTCATGAACTTCTATGGAGCTTCAACTACCCATGGGGCTAGTTCCGCTACCATCGTAACATTCCCATCTAGTGAAATCCAATCCTTTGCCTATTTTTTTGGATTTCCATGTACCAACACTATGAAGGCTTGATCAAAGGGATGATGATAGCTTGTGACCTAGGAATTAGACACCTAGCCATCAAAGAGGAATCACAACTCATGGTTAACCAAGTAACCAAAGTCTATGCATGCAAAGCTAAGTAATTAGAACCTTACTGTGATCTAGGAAAGAAGTTATTACAATAATTCATAGATGTTGATATCCAATAGATACCTTGAAACAAAGATTCCATAGTTGATGCAGTTGCAACATTATCCCTTAGTGTGATGCCAGATGTGTTTTGCAACTTTTCCACCTTAACTATGGATTGTGATACTCCCATCACACAAAACACTAAGGATACCTTTGTGGACATCATTCATACTGCTCCTCCTATGGAGTGGTATGATGATATAAAATTTTACCTTATGCATGGTGAATCTTCACAAGGCTTGACTACTACTAAGAAGGATTCCATATGCAAGTGATCAAAGAAATATGTCATCATAGGTGATAACACACTATGTTAACAATCCTATGATAGCATACTCCTAAAGTGCTTACATAAAATTGAAGCCAAAATAGTTCTAGAGGAGGTTCACAAAGATGTTTGTGGAGGACATATAGGACCTAGAGCCATGGGCATTAAGGTTAAATGGTTAGGCTACTATTGGCCCCATATGAAAAATGATTGCCTACAAAAGATTAAGCAATGTGACACATGCCAACAATATAGCAACCTAATACATGTACCACCAACTAATTTACATACAACCCAGATAACATGGCCATTTCAATGATGCAAGTTGGATATCATTGGACATATAATGCCTAAGTCTTCCATAGGACATAGCTTCATCATCACCACAACTAAATACTTTACCAAGTAGATTGGGGTTATTCCCCTAAGGAAGAGCACATCTGAACAAGTTTGCAAATTTATCCTAGATAACATTGTAGCTCATTTTGGCATACCCATGACCATAGTTACAAACAATGGACCTTAATTTAGTAGCCAAGAAACCAAGGAGTTTTGTCACAACCTAGGTATTAAGCATTCTTTCTTGTCACCTTACTACCCTCAAGCCAATGGACAAGCAGAAGCAAGCAACAAGGCCATCATCAACATGCTCAATAAGATGCTCAATAATAACAAGAAAAAGTGGCATGAGTGGCTTGTCCATCCACTATGGACATATAAAACAACCTATCACATAGTAATCAACATGACCCATTATAGCCTTGTTTATGGTTCTAAAGCTATTTTACCTCTTGAATTGCAAGTGCCATTGCTTTGAGTAGCCTTGATAGACTTCATCAATAATGAGTAGAATAAGGAGTTGTAGATGATAGCCCTAGATTCGGTGGAGAAGAGGTGTAAGTAAGCACTTGCTTACGTTGAGCATTATCAAGAGAGGAAAAAGTTACAACATCACCATAACTTGATCAAGCACAAGATCAAGGAGGAGAACCTAGTCCTCAAGGCTATTCATGAGCATGTAAATAAATTCTCAAGTAACTTGGAATGGCCCTTTCTTGTTACTAGAGCCTATGAGAATGGAGCATTTATAATAGCTGACATGGATGGGAATGCATTGACCAATCTAGTCAATCATTCCTATCTAAATCCATACTGCTTGTAGCTGATAGATCATCAACAAGTGAGCTTTCTTTCAAATAATCTACTACAACCTTAAACTAACAACACAACTTGCCATTACCTTAAACTAGTATCATGGCCTTAAAGTAGCAACTTTGGTAACTTGGATAGCCTAATTCTCATGTGGCCTATATGCATTATAGCATTATAATATGTAGTGGTGTTTTGTATTCTTTATCAGTGCCTCTTGGGTCAATCCTCCAAACACCAACAAAGAGGGGCCATTGAAACACCACAAAAACATTTTCATGTTATAATCAACCTTCATCATGTATCTTTCACCCCATGAAACATGAGGCAAAACTTCATTGTAAATGTGAAAATTGTAATCCATAGTGGGAAATTTCACATACTTTATATTTTTGGGGCTAAAAAATGCCTTATAACTAGTCAAAGCCTCATTTCTCAAGTGAAAAAAGCCATCTAGTGTTTATATTTGGGCTTGGGGCATCAAAAATGCCTTTTGGAATGCCAAAAAAGGTAATTTAATGGGTTTTATGGGGGGTATACATTTTGTTACCCTAGAAACACATGCAAGGGTTTGATCTCACCTGCACCCAACATAGAAGGGTGGGGGTTTTGAAAACTTTCCCCCTTCAATATGGAGACCACATCCACATACGAGAAAATTTCCCCTCTCAATGTGGAAGTTTCCCTCCAACCTAGAAACTTTTCCCCTCAATGTGGAAGTTTCCTCCCAGCCTAGAAATGTTTCCTTCTCAATGTGGAAGTTTCCCTCTAACCTAGAAACCTTTCCCTGCAATGTGGAAGTTTCCTCCTAGCCTAAAAACTTTCCCCCCTTAGCATGGAAGTTTTCCCTCAACATCAAGCCTTTATCCCTAGCATGGAAACTTTAATCCCCCAACGTGGAAGCCACAAAAGAAAAAGTTCATCACCTCATGCACTTCAACATTGACTAGCCACTTCAAAAAGCATGGCGGAGATCTTAGCATGGAATATTCATCTCTAGTGTGGAAGGTGTGCCCCCGTTACTATTTATATTAAATAGAATGGCCATGGAGGGAAGCACTTAATATGTAAGGTAACCTCCCAAATTTGGGCATCCATATTACCTAAAATTGTAGCAAATTTGCAGCCATTTCACAACCAATTTATAGCCAAATAATAGCCAATTTTCAACCCCATTCATGGCCCAAAGATCCTATAAAAGACAACCTCAAACATCTTTTAGAGGTTCCAAAAATTTCTCTCAAGGTTCTAGAATTTTTAGCAAGCTTAGCAATTTTTGAGAAACTTTTGGGCATACAAGTAATTTTTCAATAACTTCCAACAATTTTTCAACAGGTTCAACCATTTTTACAATTCCACACTTGGGGCATTTTCAAGCACTCAAGAACTCTTGCAAGTTCCCAGAATTGTACTCTCCTGAACCCCAGCATGAAATAATTGTAGCCTTGAGTGACCCAACTTGTGAATTTAAGGTTGCAGTAGTTAAGGAAGGTTTATTAGCATTAAGAGTGGCTTAGCACATGAATCATGGAGTAGATCACATTAGCTTTAATGGGCTTTGAACTCTTGCATAAGTGAACCCCCTTTTTTGCTCATCTGGGCACTATTTGTACACATTTCTCTAACTTATTCTTTATTCTTTCTTAATAAAATTTTTAATTTTTGAGTTTTTTGTTTAAAAAAAATTATTTTCTATGCATTATTTGGATTTATTTATATTCCCATGTTTCACACCTCATAAGTCCCTGGTTGATCTACCAAACCAGCCTGGGCACCTCAAATTCCATATCTCTTATGAAGGCCCTACGGATTCGGGATTGGGGAACTACTTGCACCAAGGATCCTTAGTTGTCCTCCAACAATGAATATTTTCAATTGCAAAATCATCTCAATTGGACTTCTTCATTTTAGCTTCTAGAATCTATTGGATAGATTCCACTTCAAGGTCCTCAAGAAGAGGTCTTGTTGCATGTGTGTTCGCTACCTGCTCTTGGGGCTACTACTATTAGCCTCTTCTAATTCTAGTTTGCTTGTCCTTAGTTGGGACAATCCTTCTTCTTGTGCTTTCTTTGGTCTAGGTATCATCTATGATCACAACATGACCAAGGATTAGCATTCAATGTTTCACTTTGTAACACTTGAGTACCTTATCTCTTGGATTAGTTACACTTGACTAAGTTGTAATCATGGTCAATTAATCATTTTAATATTATTTTATTATTATTATGTTTTATTATCTATCAAAGTTTATTCGAAAGTTTTAACTCATAAATTAGTGATTTTAATGTTATTTTATTAGTTAATCCTTATGGAAATTATAAATTTTTTGATAGAAACCTAAGATTTGTGGCCTTCATAATGTAGAGCTTATCCCCAATAGCTACATGAATGAAGAACAAGGTGAATTGGACAAGTAGTTAGAAATTTATGGGCTCTAAAAGGTTCTAGGCTCTAAAAAATCACAAAGACTCCTCTTACATTTGAAGCAAATGGAAAAAATTTTCAAAGTGTTCTGCTATATTTATTACATTTTGTGGCTATGTTGATGGGATCTCGTATATAGGATTGCATTGATGTAATGGGGTGCATAGACAGGATCTCATTGACATAGCCAAAGATAAATATTTTCACTTTGAAAATTAGGCTTAAAATAAAGAGTTTTGACATGAAATTTGAGTCCATAGAGATCCATAAAGACCATCAACACGAAGAAATGCTTGAAGATGGCTAGATATTTCACAAAAATGAGTTTTTATTAGGATAATGAGTGGAGAAACATGAAAAGAAGTGCAAAGATAGACACAATTGACATGGAGCACAAATGATTTGATTGCAAAAAATGTCTAGGGATAAGGAACTTAACTAGCTCAACCAAGAAGTATGCAAGTAGATCCTTCCCTTAGTAGGCTCATACCATTAATGCCCTTGCATGCCCTCAAACCAATGAGTCTATGGATCCCATGGATAATTAATGGTTGTGGAAAGTTATGAACTAAATCTCATAACTATCTAAAAATTTCAACACATCAAACTAAGACATTGAACAAAACATGAAAAACCAGTAGTGAGGTAAATTATGGAAAGCATAGGTAAATAAAAGAGAGAGTAAAAGAATTCACATATCATGGTCACATGAAGTCCCTTGTGGATTTTGTGATTAATATGGCTTGATAATAATCATCCTTAGTCCAAATTAAAACCAACCACTTCTAGTGACTTCACATCAATACTCTATGATTGATCCACCCCTTCAAGACACAAGAGCATTCCCACAAATCAATCATCATTCTTAAAAGGAAAGAAAAGAGAAGTAGGAAATGAGATGGGACCTAGTTAGAGGAGACCTTTAAGCATGGGTAACATGTCTTTCTAGTCCCATAACCAATGCTTGTAGTCCATTATTTCATCTAAGAGGTGTGCTTTGAATTTTCATTATTGTCCTTTTTTAAAATTTTATATTGTTATGTTTTTGGATGGGAACCACACCATGCAAAGACTTTAAGCTTCCTATTACTACTCAATAATAAAATGGTAAGAAATCCATAAAAACTACTCATGCATCCAAGAGGATAGGAAAGTACATAGAGCATCAAATCCCCTTGAAGTCACATCCTTTTCTATCCATTTAATCCTTTCCAAGTTTGGAAACTACCAAGGTCATAAGTTCGTTAAATGTTTTGTTAAGGAAGGAACCTCATATTTCCAAAACAAGGAACACCATAGAGTNATTAAGGAAGGAACCTCAATTTCCAAAACAAGGAACACCATAGAGTTTATGGATGGATGGATGATGTGGTCTCACTACTTGTTCCATGAAAATAAACCATGTCTTAGTTATCAAATACCAAAATTAAAAGATAGAGTCTATACATTAGCAATTATATAACATTATAGTACAAACCACCATCAATTAACAACTAGAGTTGCACTTAGTCCTAGCAACAATAAAGAAAAATAAAAAAAACATTAGAAAAAATATTAAGAAAACTCAAACTAAACCAAATAAAGTAAAATATATAAGAAAACATAAAATAAATAAGAAAGAAAAAAATGTACTAGAGATCTTGTAAAATAAAAAATGGTGTAAAATAAAAAAGGTAGAAACAAAAAAGTTATAAAATAAAAAAGTGTAAGACAAAAAGGTCTAAAAACTGAGAAGCCACTTTAATTAATTAGCATGGATGGCCATGTCCCCCATGACTGAGTTGAAAGAAGGAGATCTGAAAAATTAAGCATGCCTATTCATCTGTTGAGGTAATCTAGTCACTAGTCATTTTGGGCTCATGGAAAGGTTTGATTTGTTGCATGTTGACCAGTAGTTTCTTGTTTGGAATTTTAGGTTTTTCTATTAACATGGCCCCAGAAGAAAAGATTTCATAGATAACCTAAGGCCATTCCCACAATGTTTGAAACTTGGTTCTTTGTGGCATGTGTGTCGGGTTCCAATAAAGAATCCTATCTCCCTATTGAAATTTGAATTTCCTTATCCTAAGGTCTTAGAATTTCTTGTTGAATGCCTTGTGTAACTCATTAGATGATAGGGCTACCAATCGGTTCTCATCTAGCAAGTCAAGGTTCATCAACCCTTCTTTCTATGCTAGAATTAGGTCAAGGTCACAGGCTATTGATAGTGTACAAAGCTAAGTTTGAATCGGAAATGTTTGAATTTTTCCCTACATAAGCTCATAGGGAGAGTAGCCAATAAGGGCATTGTTGAGTTTTGTGCTCCAATTCCTCTTATATTTACTAACAATTCTTGTTAGTATCTTAGTTATATTCTTATTTGTAAACTTTGCTTGACCATTTGCTTAAGGGTTTTAGGATGTTGTTAATTTATGTTCAACCCCTAAGTGTTTCATGAGCTTTCAAAAGGCAGTTCATCTAAAGAAAGTTCCATTATTAGAAATAAGTGCACATGGCATACCAAACCTATTTACAATATTTTATTGTATAAACTGAATAGCCATAGAAGATGTGCAATCAGTGATGGCCATAGCTTCCACCCATTTCATACAATAGTCAATAACAACTACGATGTATGTCTTTTCATTTGACATGGATGTGATGAAATCCATGAAATCAATGCCCCAGATGTTGAAGGACTCTAATGGTTAGATCCACTACTAAGGTCCCTCCATATGAGTAGGCATTCCACTATCATGTTACCAATGTTGACAAGAGTGGATGAAGTGGTGAACATCCATAAGAAGTGTTGGCCAATAATACCCTATCATGATAATCTTAATAGCTATGCATCTCCTAGAATAGTGGTCCCCCACAAGGATCCTCATGAGTATCTTGAAGAACATGTAGCTGATCAGCATCAAGAACACACCAACAAACTAGACCATCAGCACACACCTTGTAAAGATGTCTGTTGATCTCCATGAAGCATTTTACCTAGTGAAGAAACTATTGTTTCTTCGTATGGTTCCACTCTTGTGGCATCTCTTGAGTGAGAAGATAGGTGAGAATGTGATCATACCATTAAATTCCTTTAGCATTTATTTAGTTATAGCCCTATAAAGAGGAATTCATTAGTAAACTAATCTGATAATGGACTCTCCTCCTCTTTGTTGTTCCATCACAACTAAGACAAGTGGCTAGCAATCATGTTTTCACTTCTCTTTTGATCTACCATTGTAATATTGAATTCCTATAAGATCATTAGCCACCATATGACTTGGGTGCTCTCTATTAGTTTATTTATGAGGAACCAGATTGCACTATGATCTATGTGTACAAACACCTTGTACCTAAGCACATAGTACCTGAATTTCTCCAAGGTGAACACCACTATCATCAATTCTTTCTTTGTTATGATGTAATTCAGCTATGCACCCACAATACTTCTACTCACATAGTGGATATAATAAGGATGCTTATGATCATCTAAGCACATGAGCATGACTCCCAAGGCATAATTTGATGCATCCATCATAATGTGAAAAGGCTTGGACCAGTTAGGTACTTGTAGAATTAGATTTTCCACAAGCTTCTATTTGAGATGTTGGAATGCATGTTCACATTTCTTAATTAAGATAAATGGAGCATCCTTCTTTGTTAGCTCCATCAATGGCTTAGTGATCTTAGAGAAATTCTTAATGAATTGTTAGTAGTAGCCAGTATGTCCAAGGAATGACCTCACATCTTTAACTATTTCTAGCTATCTAGTAATTTCTTGGACGACCCTCATTCTTGTAGGGTCAACCTTGAATGCTTTTTCAGAAATTCTATGTTACAAAATAATGTCGTCCTAGATCATCAAGTGGCTTTTCTACTAGTTGAGCCTAAGGTTTGTCTCTACACACCTTTTCATCACTTGCTCAAGGTGGTCTAGGGCTTGCTCAAATGTAGGCCCATTGGTGGAGAATTCATCCATGAATACTTCCACTCTGCTACCAATCTACTATTTGAAGATGCTCAGGACAAAGCATTGGAATATAGCAAGGTTATTACATAGGCCACACAACACCTTTCTGTATGTGAAAGTTTCCTAGCGACTTTTGAATGTTGTCTTGGCCTAATCCTCTAGTGTGATCTAAATTTGGTTATAGTCATTATAACCATCCAGAAAGTTGTAGCAGCAATGCCCAGAAATGATGTCCAACACTTGGTCCACAAATGAAAATAAAAAATTATCTCTATAAGTTATCATGTTTAATAGCTTGAAATTGATATAGAACCTCCATTCACCATCATTTTCTAGCATTATTACAAGTGAGCTAACCCATTCACTATCTATAATGGGATAGATAAACCCCACCATGAGGAGTTGTTCAATCGCGTCTTTCATGATCTACTTTAGTTTGGGGTTCAACTGCTGCTATGATTGCCTCTTTGGCTTGATGGAAGGATCTATATAGATATGGTGCTAGAATATCCTAGGATTAATCCCAATGAGTTCATGATATAACCAAGCAAAGGTTGTTGGCCATTTTTTGACCACCTCCAACAACTTCTTTTTCTACAAAGGAGCAAGGTTGGCATTGATGATAACTAGCTTTCCATTGTTCAGAAAGACATATTCCATTCAAGCTAATAAGGGTTTCAACTCAAGGGCCTCTTGTTTAAAGATTTTAGGAATTTCAAATTCTCCGCAACTGGTTTGATTAGGTTAATCATCAAAGAGTTAGTGATGAACTTGCTCCTGTTCATCCATGCCTTCAATTTAGGCACTCATCAAGCTCTTAGTTGATTTGATGCATATTGTTGAACTACATTTTGCATTAGTTAGTAGTCACTAGGTGTCCTCCTATTTTGTGGTTGCTGTGTACAAGCACCTTTGAATTTCAATCACACCAACACACTATCTACATGCTTTTAGCTTTCTTAATGAGCATTCTCCATAATAGTTTTAATTTTTATCATTTTTTTTCAATGTTTTGAAAGGTACATGCATCATGAAAGCCTTGAAGATGATTCTATGGATCTAAGTTGTATCCCCCTTCGAACTTGGGGATATTATTCATATCCAACCTTTTGATTCTGCTATCTTTCACATGCCTTGTTGGAATTCTCAAGGCCTTTGCAATATTTAACATGTTTATTATTGCAAGTAAAGGCTCATCATGGTCATAGACTTTGTGATGGCCATGATGGCCATGATGTTCTTTGTTGCCCCTTCTTTCATGATGGTGAGCCTCCCTTGATTGTCCATGCCCCTAGTCTCTACTAGTCTAGTAGGCCTTATGATCATCTTTGTCTTGTCCATCACCTTCATCATGGTCATGTCCTCTACAACTTCAATTGAAACTAAAGGAGGAAGAAGATGATGATGTCAAAGGTGAAGAGAGAGGAAAGCCAACACCAACATGATGCTTGCTACCCCCTCTTCTTTAGTCATGACCACAATCATCATGCTTGTCCATGTTCCTACCTTGGCTCCCACCTTTGAAGCCCTCATGGCCATGGGATCTATTCTTGCCTAAACCAAGATTATTTACAATGGACTGTAAATTCTAGTTCAATCCCCCCTCATCAAAGACAAGGGAAGTAAATTCAAAGAATTGAGAATCCTCAAATGAGATCCTCTTCTTCTTTTTGGCCCAAGAGGAACAAGGGGTTATTAAACCATTTTTCCTTCAAGGCTTTGTAATGTCTTTCCTATTGTCAATCTCTCATGTGTTGTGCCTTAGTGGAATGATAATCTTGATAGATGTGGTCTTGCACAACATATTTAACATTGAGCTCTTTGATGCTTAACGTCATAAGAGTTTGGAGTAGCATCACAAGAACTAATCAATCAGGCAGCAACACAAGGTTTCCCTCTATGTCCCTCCACCATAGTTGTTCATCCTGATGTAGGATGAAGGTGAAGTCTAGCACATACTCATCGAGATGAGTATATACCACTCTACATTGTTGGGGCATTGGCGGATTTGACCCTCCATGCCTTTGTTATTTGGATGTATGCTAAATGGAAGTGGAGAAACAACCTTATGAGAAGAATCCATTTTAGTTTTGAATCAACCTTTCTAATGATTGCAACTTTAAGGTTTGTTACAATGCCTTTGAATAATTATAGTAACTTCTAGATAGTGCACATAGCTAACTAAAGTCCCTAGTAATGGCGCCAATAATAAGCAACAAGTATACCCGATGTCCAACCATATGAATCCCTAACATTGCTAAGAGATCTGGTCAAATTCTGTAGACTTTAGCTCTCCGAGTACACTGGGTCTAGGCAATGAATATTAGGGATGTTATCATTGTCTTCTCAATTTCACTTACAATTTTATGTTTTATCATTTAAATTTCCCAAGTGACAAAAAATAAAGTAATTAAAGGTTTAAGTAATATAGTAACTGACTAATATCTTAACTAACCCTAACATAAGCATCCATTTACATTTACTATACACATCCTGAACCACATTGCAACGTTACTAGGTTACCAAGTGTTAAGTGCTACTATGATTATCAAACATTGATGTATGCTCAAAATGGTCGTACTTATGTGCTTTAACTAATCACTAATTAATTAATTAATTTGATGCATTAAAGTTAATTTCTCAAATAATAAATGCATTTAAAGTAAACATTAAAATATTTCCAAATGTTGCAAGGTTTGTGAAGAAAGCTCGTCTTTATTGCTAATTGTACCAAGGTGCTTAGGTACATCAGTGTTCAAATAAAGATCCATACACTTCTCACTCTTATTACAGGCACTTAGAAAATATTCTAACTATCAAATGAACAAAATGTAAGAGCTTCACTAAGACACTAATGAATTGATGCCATGGATGCAGCTGGTGAGTGCATATTTATAGCCAAAGACAAACACTGCATTGATAGGATCACATCAACACAGTAGACCATACGTCAACATGACTACATTGATGAGATTGCATCAACAGGATCACATTGATGGCATCCCATCGACACAACCTATGGAAGATGCTTCATCACTCAACAACTCTATTTTTTTGTGGTGTTCATGAGGTTGAAAATTAGTGATGTATTCCATTAATATTACTATATTCTTTAAATTTAGCATTTTCAAATTATTCTATTTGATCACTTCTAGTTATCTTGTTTGCATGTCCTCTCTCATTCTACAACTTATTACAAATCTTTATAAAATGATCAAATGCTTCATCTTAATACATTAAAAAGGAAACCCATGTAAAATAAGAGAATCATCAACAATAGTAAGATAATATCTTTTTCCTCTAAAGATAAGTATTTGTGAAGGTCTAGCCAAGTCTAGATGAAGTAGATCCAATGGATGTCAAGTTGAGATATAGTTCTTACCGAACTTTATTCTTATTTGCTTTCCTTTTTTAACATGTATCATACATGCTCAAGTTAAAGTCTTTTATCTTGGGTAGTCCACACGCCATATTCTTTGAAACAAATGCACTTAGGATATCTACATTCACATGTATAAGTCTTTTATTCCATAAATGAATGTCACTTCTATTGCTCATCAAGAACTTTTCTTTACCATTAATAGCATTTGATAGTGTGGTAATATAAACATTTGATTTCCTCTAGTTGTTTACTAGAATTTTTCTTGTACTAGAATCCATTACTTGAAAAAATGCTTTTGATAATATAACATCAAAATTTGAATCATATAGTTAACTAACACTTGATAAATTATGCTTAAGCCCTTCCACATAGAATACTCGCTTTACCTGTGGCAACTTCTTACCTCCAATTGTCCCTATTACTTTGATAGGTGCTTGAGTGTCATCACAAAAAGTTACACTACCATAATTTGTTTAATAAAGTGTGTAAATTGAGATTTGTTACTTGTCATATGTTGTAAGCATTTACTATCAATGTACCAAGTAGGCCTTCTCACAACTAATAGAGTAAATTGAGCTAGCATTTCCCTTTCTTGTTTCTTGTCTTTATGTCTCCAAATGTTCCTAACCTGACAAGGTGTCCTTAGCTACTTTTGGTAAGATGTTGTAGTTATACTATGGATTTCTAATGCCCAAAATTATCATTTTAATTTAATCTACATTTATACCATCTTTAATATTTTTTTTAAAAAAACTTATATTTAATTTATAAAAGAAGTATTTTTAAGTACAAACATTAAAAAATAACATAGTAGAGCATTAACAAATATATTAAATAATGATAAGCACTTTATTAAATGAATAGCATAATTCAATTATTACCTTAGAATAAAAGAAACTTTGTGAAATGGATAGAATAGTTTTAGGTTATGTTAAATAAACCTATCCATAAACAAGGAGCTACACGCAAAACAAACATATTTTTACCGGAAATATGCGATGACAAGTTCCCATCTCGTTGGTACATGCACCACGCAAAAAAAACGTATTTTTACTGTATTTCTAGATTTCTAATTTTCTAAGAAACATGAGAAAGTTGGTTCCCATCAATGCGCATTGCGATAGCTTTAAACTCTACAAATTCACCACTAATCATGTTGGCGGCATCCATTTTGTTCGTAGACAAAACGTATGCTTTCTTGTAATATAGGCACGTAACATATTCTAAACATTTTATCTATGCGCCGGAGATTCGCGATTCCGGACAAATTTTCACGAACTGTTCGCGTCGGATTCGGGGGAACGCGTACAGAAGCGCATTAAATTCGCAATGGGTACGTATTTCATAATTTTCAATGAAATTTTGTATGGATTCGTACTTATACATTGAAATGGTCGCCTTGCCTTGCCTCTTGCCTTTTTAGTGAGGTCTGAATTTTGCATTAAAATCTTACGTATCTTCTCCTATTCTGAATCATACCAAAAATTTCATTTCATTGTTAAGTGGCAAGCAAGCAATCAAGATTCATGGCATCGGCATGAGAGGGAGTACGAATAAATAAACAAACACTATGGTAACCGAAGGCCGAAGGGGCAAGACTGGGTCATACGGAAATCAAGTTTTGGACGGGGCGTGCCAGGAAAACATTGCATTTGCATGGATTCGCCTGCCTTTGGGAGCGCCAAAGGTTCCGCCATGACTCACACATTCACGGGTGTTTATTGTTCATTGCTGGTTTTTGCTCTTTTTCTCATATCTCTGCTGAAAAAAGAAAAAACAAAACAGGGTATCGTCATGGGTCATGAGTCATGAACATGATGATGACGGATGGATGCTTGTTCAACTTTTTTAAAAATCTGTTTGCTTATAAAGCAACGAAGCCCACCAGCACATCACATGGACAATGGCCATATGCAAGCTCATGGGGCTCTGTTTCTACTTTCCCTTTCATAATGAGATGAAATGGTAACTAAAGTTAATTGTATTGTTTATGAATCTATTACTCTCAAATTTAAAAATGGTAACGACAGTTGTTAATAGTATTGTTTATAAATATATAACTTTCAAATTTAGAATTTGACTTGAGTGACGCGATCTCTTTTGAATTTTGTTCAAAATATATAAAATGTAAACCAAATCTAAAAAATTAATTAAAAAAACTTGATTCATTGATCATTGATCTACATACAAGATGCTTATGTTTGTCACTAATAATGAGTAGAATTATATGTAATATTGTAGATAAAAATATGTTCTAAAGTTAAAATAAAATTATGTTACAAAGATACATAAATTACTAATTATCATAGTAATATGCCATAAATTGTAAACAACTATTCTTTAGATTTATTAAAATCTCCAAAGACACAATGTAATTAGTATATATTGTTATAAATAGTGTAAATGGGTTATCTTCTTACTCTTCCATGATCATTTTTCTTTCATGCTTAGTATAGGAGTGGTTGGTACTAGTCTTTATGTTATGTTTAAAGCCTTTTTTAAAAAAAGCTTAGGGCATAAAAGTATTGTTTTGTTTTGAAGAAAAGCCAAAGAGAAGGTTAGGTTAAGAAAAAATGTTTTAAAATGACAAAAAAGGGCCCATGATCTTTCATGTTTAGGCTCATGCCAAATGAATATAAATATGGATGTACCCCTTCATTGTAAACTTGCTAAGCTTTGTTGAGCATTGAATAAACGAAGTTCTCCTTTTCTCAATTTTGTACATGAGTATGATTAGTGTTTGGTTTAAAGCTCTATTAGCTTCAATCTTGTAACAATCAACTAATATAGGCTTAGGTTAGAAAGGAATTAATTGAAAAATAAAGTGCAACTTAATAAAAATTGAAGGATACCAAGAAAATTTATAGGCAAAGAAGTGGACATCCATAAGCAAGAAGCAGAGAGGTATAAAAATTGCAAATTAAATTTAAACATAAAATACAAAGCAAATAACCCCTTGTGTATAAAACCTAAGCTAAGTAAGATCGTGTGTAGCCTTATTGCTCAAGCAGAAAAATGCACAATAATTATATAATAGCTAAAAGAATGATATCAAAATTGAAGCATTGGGTCACTAAGATTTTGAAAACAACATAAAATATCTAAATCTACATTAATATCAAAGTTACCAAACTTAAATAATAGAAAGTAAAGTTAGTCCTACAATAAAGATAAGCAAATACAAAATTCACACAACCAACTAGGGGCATTAAAAAGTATAAAATACTAGCTAAACATTATAGCTTAGAAAAAATGCATCAAACATGCTAACTTAAATACATATTAAACAACATCTAAAATTCTAATTAAACATTATCTTCTCCATCTATATCAACATCACAATTACTTGTTTTACTTTAGATGCACAAACAAACTAAAAAGTTAATACATAAGCTAAGTAGAAAAAATAAATTATAAGTACTCCCTTAAGGATTTTCAAACCATGCATTAAGTAGCTTGATAGCCATGCACAAGGGTTGTTGCAGCCAAAGAGTTAGTTCTAAATAGTCAAACAAACAATAAAGTATCAAATAAAGAATAATATAAGCCAAATATAACAAAAGTGAATTCTACCACTAGCCAACCCATATTTGTAAAAGCATTGTACCAAACTATCAGTGTCCAAATGTGATAATTGACTTGTATATTTTTAGTGTACTAAAAGATTTATCCAAAGCTAAAAGTAAACAAATTATGCCTATAGGACTTATGTAATGTTTCTTAAATTTGGTACTAAGGCCAACCAAGCCACCTTAGTTTTTGTTGTCATTCAAGATTGAGAAGCCCAAAATATCCAAACTGGACCTCTTTATGTGGTATTTTTTAAAGCCCAACAAGACATGTACTTCATTACTATAGATAGAAAAGGGTTCACTAACTTCTCAAGGTTTCTTTAAAACCAATCAACCATTGCTTTTGTGCTAGCTCCATTGAATCAAAAAACTAAAGTTGAGACATAACTAAATTGTCAATGTGATCAAATCAAATAGAAAATAATAGAGAATAACAAACACATAAATCCCAAACCTAGAGTGGTGGGGAAACATACCAATCACATATCAAATTATCCCAGCATTGAGAAGCCTTAAGTCTTCTATGTTGCCAAACTTAATAAGCCTAAAATCTCATATAATGTTAAATAGTTAATGAACCCTAAGTGTCATTTACTGTGAGATAGTTGATTGTTAAACCCTAATGGCTTATATTTTTACTTTGTAAATCCTTCTTCCTTTAACAACAAAGTTAAAAATATGTTTTGAGCATTCAAACTTCATGAGGAGAATCATAATGGTTGAAATAATTCTTTTCTTCATCATTCCATAGTTTGATCTTTCCATAGGCTACATATAGAGCGTTGTAACACCTAACAGAAGTCACGATGAAAGTTGCAATGATCATATGTCTTCTGGTGATAAATCATGATTTATGAAACAATTATGACATCATATCTCTATTTATGATGTTGTAGATATGATGTAATGGATTCCAATCATGCTTGTAAATATGAGTCCACTACTATATCAAAGTTAAATTTTAGCCAAACCATTAGCTAAACTCTTATAGTGTTATTGCTTGAAATTAGAGTTAGTTGTGAGTTCCCACAATGTGGTTTGAAGTGATTGTATGACTTCTTTATTTGAGTGAAATATACCTAGATATATTTCATGATCGATAATAAAGATTAAGATCATTTCTAATCATTATAGAAACTAATCAAGATTTGATTTACTTTTAATGAAATTTGCTTTTACAATGCCATTTACATTTTCACCATTAGTTAGTTAGTTAGTAGAATAAGTATGACTAATTTCAAGTGCAACATATAATCATCTAGTAATTGAGTAGTATCTTTCCTTGGTTCATCTAGTAGCAAGTTCTTGGTATCCTCAGTGGCAATTATATAAGCCTAAGCCCTGTATAGAAAGGTAAGACTGGATACTTATCATCATAGGCTAATTTAGCATTCTATTTTAATCACTCTTTAGTTAATAGACTTTACATTCATTGCATTATGTTTTAATTTAATACTTTAATATCTAACCAACATCAATTGATAATATATCCTACCAAGAGTTAAACTATACATCCTATTCTTGACTAACTCTAGTAGGAAGATAATGGTCATGAACTTACTATCAACAGACTAGTGTGCATATTGTCCCATCTACATATTATGATTTGGTTATGTGCATACACTTGTCACTTATATGATTAGTTGTTGGGAGTTCATACTACTCATCATTTACATTGTTATTAGGGATGGTATCAAAATGTACTAGATAGTTAATCTTATTTGAGTTCATTATATTATGTTCATGATCTATCTTTCAAGACATAATAATTCATAAACACTCACTAAAGTAGTAATTGATTAAACATGGAATTAACACATAAAATAAACTACTCATTTATACATGATATTAATGAAAGAAATGATAAAAATTATACTAAAGAAAACTGAAATGGACTTATGCAAACAAACATTTCCTATGCTTACATAAATTTATATTATCTTGACCTCACTTTTATCTTTCATCAAGATGAATAATTTAGATAGAGGGACTTGTAAGATAGCATTATACTAACATTAGATTGTTTATCTCTATCTTTGCTTCAATAACCTCTACTTAGATTTGGTCTTGGCCATGTACATGGGGATTATCAAGTTACTAAGAAAATGACTCTACCTTATTAGTCAATTGAAGCCCAAGCTAGAAGGGATGTCATTGTGGAAGTAAGATATGAAAAAGAGAAAGATAAATGTGCATCTCAAATAATATTATCCTAAGAGAAGAAAGCTATGGAATATTCAGTTGAAAGATCTCACCATCACCAATCAAATTCTTACCCACATATTCTATGCATTTATGAATTTGTAAAAAAAGAAGAAGATGCATTTCACCTTAATAAAGACAATTAGAATACATAGGATAAACCCTAGAACTAGGAGGGACTTAAGGCCTAGGATCTCCAATATATCTAAAAGAAAAGAATCCATGGACCATATAAAGAGAGCAAGCTAGCATCAATCTCTAATTTCTCCATCCTCTTCACCACCCTCATTAACAAATTCTAACATGAATGAACATGCATGGAGATAGGGCTTCATGAAGGGAGCAAGATTGAATACTTAATAGGAAGAGAAAAGACATCATGATGAAGATGAAGATGAAGTGGAAGAAAGGAAGAAAGAAAGAAGATATATGAGAAGACATGAAGAAGAACATCGAAGAGGCTATCACGACTACAATTAATATGATGAACCAAAATACTATGATAAACCCCTAATAACCATAATAACCTTGATTAGCATTAGTGAAGTTGTGTATATTTGATGAGCAGCGAGGTACCCCTACGCCCAACCATACGAATCACAGGTGTTCACGTGCGATCCGGTCAAATTCCACAAACTTTAATTACCAGGTACACTAGAGACAAATGGTGAGTTTGTGTTGTCCATTCGTTGTCTTCCCAGTCTCACTTATGAAATGCAAGTGTATGATTAAGTGTAACTAAGGCATAATATTTTTACCATTTTATGTTTTATCAATTTGATTGCCTAAAAAAATAATGAAAGTGACAGTAATTAAATGCTAAGTGAATTATTGTCTAATCTAACCTAACAAAAGTAACCATCCCCACTTCCCAAACACATCTTGAACTTCATGTAAACATTGTTGGGTTGTCAAATGTTAACCATTTTTGAGCTGCCAAGTGTCACATGTATGTTCAAAGGGGTGGTTCTTGTGTATTTTAATTAATTAGAATTAATTGCCAAATGAATAACATTAAATGTGAACTACATGAAATCACAATGTATAAATGAATAAAGAAAGAAAGTCTCAAGTGCTACAAGGATGAATCGAAGAGATCATCTTTATTGCCAACACAATGGTGTTTTTAGGTACATTAATGCTTGAATAAAGATTCAATTACACTTAGATCTCCTACTGCAGGTGCTTGAAAAATATTCTAACTCTCAAATGAAAAAACTACAAGAATTTTGCTACTTGACTAGAAAACGTTCCCCCAAATCATGTGCCCAAGGGTTGTATTTATAGGCCTAGGAATACCTCACGATATTGCATACCCGATATCACATCTTGGGCCATGATATTGTGTACCTAATATCGTGGCCACCCCAATATCGGATACCCAATATCGAGGCTCATGTAAAACACGATTCATCATACCCCCATGACTAAATGAAAACTCATCCTCAAGTATAAAAGAAGAGGAACAAGTCCCTTACAAAATATATTAGGAGGTATGAAATGTTTGACTGACATGCAGAGTGACATAGAGGAAATAGACAAATATAGAAGTGCCTGAGCATACATCATTACAATTGTGTACAAAATTTGGTCTTCATGAAAATAGAAAAGAACACCCTTAGATCCAATGGACATCCAATCCCTTTTGGAAATAGAAGAATGAGGAAGAGGTAGAAGAGATCCAGTAGTCATGAACAATCTCCCACGAGTGATATTGCTACATCATCCTTGGTGAAAATAGTCCTGTTTCCAGTCCATGCTTCCCACTATAATCATAACAAAATCAAGGATTAGTATATAAAGTGTAACACATAGTAGTTAAATACCTTGTCTCATCAGTGGTTTTACCTAGCTAAGTTGTGATTGTGGTAGATTGGTTGCTTGATAATGTTAGTGGTAAGACTGACAAATAGGTTAGGTAAGAGAAGTAGTACATCAAATTTAGAAAAATCTTAACAGAAGGAATACTGAAAAGAGGGTATATAAATTCACAATAATAAAAAGAAATAATTCACTAAAAATAGTTGTGAAGATGCACACAATTGGATGGCATTGATGGGGTAGATAAAAAAAATTTGATTGTAAAAATGTCTAAGGTTAAAGAACTTAACTTAACCAAACTAAAAGATATGCAAGTGGGTCCTCCCCAGANCGAGACAAGGTATTTAACTACTATGTGTTACACTTTATATACTAATCCTTGATTTTGTTATGATTATAGTGGGAAGCATGGACTGGAAACAGGACTATTTTCACCAAGGATGACGTAGCAATATCACTCGTGGGAGATTGTTCATGANAATCAAAACATGAAACCAACAATGAGGTGAGACATGAAAAGCATAGACGGATGAGAGAGAGAATGGAATGGGGTTCCTAATTATGGTCACATAAAGTCCCTTATGGAGTTTGTGATTAAATGACTTGATAGGATTCATCCCTAGTCTAGACAAAAACCAACTACTTTTAGTGACTTCACATCGATATTCTAAGACTAGTCCATCCCTTAAGACACAAGATGCTCCTAGAAAATAACCACTCTTCCAAATTGGAGAAGAAGTAGGAAGTGAGAAAGAGCCTTCGTTAGAGGAGATAAGACAAGTCCCATAACTAGTGCTTGTAGCCCTTTTATTTGGTCTAATGGGTATGCTTTGAATTCCCATATAGATATATATATATATATATATATGTATGGGAACCACACCATGCAAAGACCCATGCATTTTCACATTTATTTTGTCCAAGGGATGTGCTTTGAATCCTCATCTCTGTTTTTTTCTTTCTCTTTTTTTTTTTGATGAGGACCACACCATGCAAGGACTTATTTGACTTCCTATTGTGGAATGACACGGAATGGTGACAAGTTCACGAGAACACCCCCGCACATAGGAAAATAGAAAAGCACAAAGAATACCACATCACTTTGAAGCCACATGCTATCCAAACCTTTGAATCCTTCCTAATTCTAGAAACTACACAACTCACAAATTTATTAAAGTTGTATTAATGAAAAGAGGACTGCATGTTTCCAAAACAAGGAAAATCATAGAGCATGTGGATTGGTGGATGATGTGGACTCATTGCCTATTACATGAAAAGAAACCATGTCCTAGTTGTCAATAACAACATTCAAAGTTAGAAACTAGACATCAACAATCAAATCACAAATGATACATACCATTATTGAGTAGCACATTACCATTGTACCTAGCACCTTATTAGCAAAAAGAGTAAAAAATTATACCGAACATGAGAAAATATAAAAGAAAGTAAAATATATTCAAGAAATATTTAATATAATAGTGATGGTGTAAAAAAAAAAGGTTAAAAGACTAAGGAGCCACTTAAAGTGTTAGTATGGATGGCCATCTCCCCCATGACTAAGTTGGAAGGAGGAGATCTGAAAGATTGAGTGTGGCTATCCATCTTCCAAGGTGTTATTAAGTTGATTGGCGTGGGCTTATGGAAAGGTTTTAGTTGTTGGATGTTAACTAATTGCTTCTTGCCTAGGCTATCAGATTTATATATGATCATGGCCCATATGGAAAAGTCTCTTCAATAATGTAAGGTCCTTTCCACAATGTTTGAAACTTGGTTCGTTGAGGTACGTGTGTGGGATTCTAGTAGAGAACCTTGTCTCCTAGTTGAAACTTGACTTTTATTATTTTGAGGTCATGACATTTCTTGTTGAATACCTTATGTACTTCACTAGATGATAGGGCCATTAATCAATTTTCATATAGCAAGTTGAGGTTTATTAATCTTTCCTTTTGTGCTAGACTTAGATCCATGTCAAGGTCACAAGCTATAGAGAGTGTACAGAGCTTGGATTGAATGGGTAGTGTTGGTAGTTTTCTGTAGATGATCTCATAGGGAGAATAACCTATGGAAAGCTTCCATGTGGAGCAATAGGCCCAAAGAGCATTCTTTAGTTTGGTGCTCTAATCCCTTTGATACTTGCTAATAGTTCATGTTAGAATTTTTGTAATCTCTTGATTAGTGACTTTAGCAAGACCATTGGCTTAAGGGTGAGAAGATGTTGTGAGTTTGTGCTCAATCCCCAAGAGCTGCATAAGTTTTTGGAAAGTGGCACCTATGAAATGAGTTCCATTTTTAGAAATTAATGCACGAGGCATACCGAACCTATTTATGATGTTCTGTTGTACAAATTGAGTAGCAGTAGTGGATGTGTAGTGGAAGTTTACCTTCCTTTTGCATCCCTTATTTATCCCCAAAATTGTTCCTACACTTGACCCTATTCAAAAGAGCGGGAAGACATAGTCATAGAGCATAGGCTCCAAATTACATTTTGTTTTGGCATTTTCTGTAGGTACATGGTAGTCTTTCAGACTTTGAAACATGTGGTTTGGGTAGTATGATCATAGTTTGGTGGATTTTCAGTTCTTGCTCTTGTCTTGTAGGGCATAACACCATTGAGATTGCATGGGACCTAGGACATGTGGCATCTAGTCTACATCTCCCATCAATACTAGCCCTATAAATACCCTAGTAATCAACATTTTAAGGGTTGGCTTTTGGTAGTTGGATTTTGCAAAAGACTGGTGGGCAAAAGGTTGATGTGTGGAAAATCTTAGCATTAGAGCACTCCTAACATCTACCTCACCCTTACACTCAAATTTGATACCTGGTTGAGCACCATCCCTACATCTACATAGTGTGATAATGGCCAACCTAGTGAGTTCTACTCCCCTTTGCATTTGTCAGCATCGCATCCTCAAAGTTCCAAGGACTATGACCATATTTCCTCGCTGCCCTATTATGCTTGTCTGACACTACGTACCGATTCCACATACCATTTAATCATAAGTCACATTCCCCAATCTTGGGGTGGTGAATTTCCTTACTTAAACTCTCATTTCATTTTTCTACAACATGTATTTCAAATTTTTAGCATAATTTCTTAATTCTATTGTCAATATACATTCATACACTCATGTTGATACACTCCCATTGTTATGCATGTCATGCTCCTACTTGTTCCAACTCCTGTGTGTGAAACTTTCAAAACTCTGTTTGCAAATGGTTATGTACATCACATAAGTCCCTGTCTAATCAACTAGACTATTTAGGGCACCCTATTTCCATTTTCTCCAACATGGTCCTCTCATGAACTCAAGGTTAGGTTGTACGCCCGATAACTACTCGGTGTTCCAGCCATTGACATTTTTAAATGCTACATAAGGCATACATCCTAGATTCCTACAAGTGTGACACAATTGGATAGCATCCCTTGTGATGTTCATACTAGCAGATGTCACACCTTCCATCATCATCTGATTCACAATCTACACCTATCTCTATTTCAGCCATCTTACCATTACCCTTGGATATGGCACATTCAACTTTCTTACGTCTCTGATGCTCATGCTTATCACTTTGTTCCTTGGACTCTGGAAATTTTTAAAATAGCTTGAAACTTATTGTCCATGGAGTCCCATAATTAGTCAACCTTAGCCATAATTTTGGACTAAAATTTTTGGAGTGATAAGGTTTTCTGATTAGCCACCTCATCTCTTGTTGACTGATCCTCACTATTGTAAAATCAAACCTCCCTTTTGCGAATGGCAGGGTCCCTATTGTATTCCTCTACACTTTCTTGCTTTCTCAATTCTCCCTCCTCCCTAGCTACCTACTCAATTAACTTTTGGATCTGACAAGCACTTAACTCTGTCAGCCTCCCTTAAGCATAGATGCCAAGGTTTTTCCTTATTTTAGATCGTAACCCATCTATAATATGGAAAAGTTGATCAAGATGAGAATATCCATGGTTGGGACACTTATGCAATAGAGAGTAGTATTAGCCAATAGTAGCATCCAAGGGCTCATGGTTTCCTTGTTTCCACCCTTGGATCTACTTCATTAAGTTGGACACTCAGGAGTACATTTTATATTTTTCATTAAACAATTCTAACATCATACTCTACCACCTGATTGATTCTAGTTCTAAGGGCTAGTACTAGTTCTCTGCTTCCTTAATGAGTGTTCTTGAAAATAATTTCAACTTCTACCAATCATTCTCACTATTCTAAAAGACACATGCACCCTGGAAGGCTTCGAGATGGTTTTGCGGATTAGCGCCATAGCCTCCTTCAAACCAAGGGATGTTGTTCATGTCCAACCTATTTGTTCTACTCTCTTTTACATGCCTTGTTATAATCCTCATAGCCTCTACAATGTTTAACATGCTCTGAGTGGCAAGTAGAGGTTCATCAAGGCCATAGTGATGGTGCTTGCGATGTTCTCTACTAATCCTTCTTTCATGGTGGTGGGTCTCTCTGGATTGCCCATGCCTATGATTGTGATTGTGTCGATGGTCCCTTCTATTTTTTTGGTCTCATCGATCACCTCCATCATGGTCATGCCCTTTACAGCCATGATTTGAGCTAGATGATGAAGAAGAAGAAGATGACGAAGGGGAAGAGGAAGGAGGGCTTGCATTGTGTCGGTGCCTAATACCTTCTCTTCAATGATCATGACCATGATCAAAATTGTGACTTCCACTTGCCTCCTTGTCATGACTTGCTCCCCCAGATCCATTTTTTTCATTGGATGCATTTTGACCAGAACCAAGATTATAAATTGTGGATTGCATGTTCTGGTTGAGGGCCCCTTGACCAAAGTTAAAGAGAGGAGTGTCACCAAAGGAAAAGTCCCTAGAGAAGTGTTCACCTCCATCTAATGGGCCAAGTGGAGGTGGAAAATGTTTTGATTCCTTACCCTTTGAAAGCTCATGTTGTTGCTCCAATTGATGATCCCTTAACCCTTGTGCTTCAGTGGGATGGTAATCCCTTGAATTAGGATCATGCATCTCATACTCCTCGTGAAGATGTTGAAGTCCATGTCATGTAAGCATTAGTTGGAGCATAGCTGGAATAGATCAATCTAGTGGCAACACAATGTTTCCTTTCATCTCATTCCACCAAAACATTTCATCTTGATGTAAGATGAAGGTGAAGTTTGGCACACACTCATCGGGATGAGCATATACCACATCTTATTGTTGAGGCACTTGGTTTGTCCTGGGTAGAGATAGGCTCCTATGAGAAGAAGATATTTTATATTGTGAATCTATATGCAATGTGTGGTTAATATTTAATTTATTTATAATAATAATTTTTCTTTTGTAAGATTTGACCTTAGGGTTTGAACAATGAGGTTACTAAGTATCACTAAGTTTAGATAGCGCATGTAGAACTAAAGTCCCTGGCAACGATGCCAATGATGAATGTCAAGGCACCCCTATTCCCAACCATATGAATCACAAGTGCGAGCTAATTGAATTCCATAGACTTGAATTACCAAGTACACTAGAGCTAAATAGTGAATTCATGTTGTCCATTCATTATCTTCCCAGTCTCACTTGTGAAATGAAAGTGTATGGTTAAGGGTAATTGAGGCATAAGATTTTTATCATTTTATGTTTTATCAATTTGATCACCTAAAGCAATAATGAAATTGAGAGTAATTAAATGCTAAGTGAACTATTGTCTAATCTAGCCTAACAATAGTAATTGTTCCCACTTCCCAAACACATCCTGAACTTCGTGTAAATACTGCTAGGTTGTTAAATGCTAATAATTTTTGAGCTACCAAGTATTATTGTATGTTCAAAATTAATTTCTGAATAAGAACATTAAATGTGAATTTCATGAAATCACAATGTATAAATGCATAAAGAAAGAAAGTCTCAAGTGCTGCAATGATGAATCAAAGAGCTTGTCTTTATTACCAACACAATGATGTGTTTAGGTACATCAATTCTTAAATAAATATCCAATTACACTTAGACCTCCTGTATGGGCACTTGGAAAATATTCTAACTCTTAAATGAACAAACTGCAAGAATTTTTCTACTTGACTAAAAAACGTCTCCCTTAATCATGTGCCCAAGGGTTGTATTTATAGGCCCAAGAATACCTTGTGATATCGCAACTTGGGCCACGATATTGTGTACTTCATATCATGGCCACCTCGATATCAGATACCTTATATTGGGGCTCATGTAAAACATGATTCATCAATATTCTAATAAGGCATCAAAGAAATAGTAGCATCAAGTGACTGAACATGAGAAAAATTTTAAAATTTGAAGGATATAATGTTGATCTATGACATCATCTTCAAGCCTTCCATGAAGCTTGTAAATTTTAAAATATTGAGAATGAGTGATAGAATCTTAATTTATATTGAAGAATACTTATCGAGAAAGTAGAGGGTTAGTATGTATCACTAGAGTCAAAATCTACCTATAGATGAAGCATAATGCTAGAATTTTTTTAATGATAAGTATCAAACTTATTCAAGAGTATTGAATAGGAGAAAATAAATATAATGAAAAAAAATAAGAGACTTATGAATCCCTTGACATAGCAATGGATAGCTATTATTCACTTTTGGAAAAGTGTTGAGGGCATGGATTTTCTAAAAAGAAACAACTTTGACATATAATCAATGGATTGAGAAATAAAACAAAAGAGAGACTTGGAGTCTATGGTGAAGGAACACTATAAAAAATTGAAGCCCATCAAATACAATGGTTACTAGACCAAGTTGTTAATGAGGAAGAAGAGTTAATGAAAATAGAGTCTATAGAAGGATATAATAGGGATCCTTCTCTTCATAAAAGAGATGTTAGAATCTATGAGACATAATAGGAGGAATCTATGGAAGATGTGATTTAAAGAAAGATCTTACTGATATAAAAGTTTATTAATGATATTGTTGGTAAGGTTGAAAAAATGTGGGATTCATTAGATGAGAAATTTACAACTACGTCATAGATACTAGAAGAAAGAAAAGAGCATGCATTAATTAAAGGAAAAGATAGAAAGAAAAAGAAGAAAGATAAATACATCAAGTATAAGTATAAAAGGAAAGCTATTGTTGTGGAAGATGTAATTGATTCTAGCCTAGAAGAAGAAAATGAATGTGAATTATAGTAAAACAACCATCCTAGGGGATGTTGTCTCATCATGACCCACTTATAAGAATCAAAGTCATATGCACTGAATCCAAAGCTTGTTAATAAGTAGATGTCTAGGATACTATCTTATCTACAATGTAATTATATAAAATCCTATAAAAAACTATCATATTATCATAGTGGAGCTTATCCTCAACCTTAAAACCAATACTATTAATAATTT
This sequence comes from Gnetum montanum, assembly GCA_015680685.1. Classification (NCBI taxonomy): domain Eukaryota; kingdom Viridiplantae; phylum Streptophyta; class Gnetopsida; order Gnetales; family Gnetaceae; genus Gnetum; species Gnetum montanum. The sequence goes on from MNCI01001543.1 coordinate 154,962, forward strand.
AAAAATCTACAGTTGTCAAGGATATTATCACTAAGGCAACAATATTCCTATAGACAACTAGATTTGTATAACTTTTATGTCTCATGAAAAAATTTGAACATAATAGCTGAATATGAAGTGGTGAACGAGATGAGAATAAAAAAGAGTGAGTGAGAACTATGTTGGAATGACTGGGCAAATGGCCTTTAAGTAGAGTGGCCACTCCACTGAGGAATCATGAGAGAGAGAGGAGATGCAACAACGTGTGTTTATGAGAGAAAATGCTTTTGCTCAAACTTTTTATCATTACTATCTAGCAAAATTTCATAGAACAAAAAATCCAAGATCTAATCATGATCTTATATTCCTTATTAACCTATACAACAATTGTATCAACATTGTAATCCACTTCCTCTAGTCTCATCACCATCTATGTAGGAATAACTATGAACTTAGCCACAATAGAAGAATGCTATAAGGATCATCAATATATAAGTTGAGGATATTGTTAGAAACTCTAAACCTAGAACAAAGAATCATCCTCTCTTCTTGAAAATTCCAAAAAGATCTAGTAGGCCTGAGATTTCTTCCAACCTAGTTAAGAGGAACATGATTGTAACTCTAGATCCAATCTCCACTACACTAAGTCCTCCAATAGAAATGAGGATTCAACAAAGATCAAATATAAATTTTATCATTTTCATGCTCTCTTAGATAATAATTCATTAAATCAAAGTAGATGTACTTCCCAAGAAGTGAGTAGATCCTAGAAGTTTCTTACTATACCTAACAAAAGAAGGGAATGTACTATGTAAAGCTCTTTTAGATTTAGGCTTATGAGTGAATCTTATCTCTCAAGATATGTATAAATTTTAAAATCTACCATTGTTAAAAAAGTGAAATATTAGATTAGAGCTTGTGGACCAATCTATTGTTATATCACTTAGATAAATAGAGGATGTTGTGACCATCATCAGTGGGTGATCATACCCTGTAGACTTACTAGTAATCCATGTTGGATAGCATAAGGCAGAGTTCCCCATAATCAGGGGGAAAGCATGGATTAGCATAATTGATGCTAAGCTAGGATTAGAGACNAGGAAAGCATGGATTAGCATAATTGATGCTAAGCTAGGATTAGAGACTTATTATTAAAAGTTTCTAATGAAGATAAGAAGGGATTCATACAAAGAAAAAGATTTTTATGCATCATGTACAATAATATGAGGTGCAACTATGTGCAAAAAGTATCAATAATAAAGTGAAGAAACATCTCAACATGTAGAACATGTATAGAATATATGTATGTAGAAAATTACCTAGATTCTACAACCATAAAATAGAAAGGCACCTAGTGGCTGAAAATTGAGAAAGAATGAAAACATAAAATATACATGGAACTAGTAGAATAAATCATGAGTACCTACATAGAAGAAACAAATAAGATAAAGTGATTAATAAAGTAACTTTCCTAGGTAGAATATTAATGAGAAGAAACTAGGAAATGGTGAAATTTTGATATTTTGAACAAATTATAACTAGTATGTATAGAACTCAAAACATTGGTCAATACACTAGAGTATGTGTTTCTAAATAATGAAAAGCTACTAATGTCAATCTTAGTGAAGAGCAAAAATAGAAACTACTAAATATAGCAAATAGATAGTTGATATATTTTTCATGGTCATAATATGAAATCACTAGCATAGATTCACATATTTTCTAGCATTCAATCTGTATAGATCCTATTGTCAACCATGCTACCAGCATTAATGATGACATATCCAAACCTTAAAGAAGTAGTAAATTAAGAACTTGAGAATTTACTCAAAGCAAGATTCATATCTATAATTATAAATCATGAATGGATTAGTCAATTAGTCATTGCTTCAAATAAATAAGGAAAGTGGAGGGAATGCATTGATTTTTTATTACCAAATGTGGAAACCTTCAAGGACCACTTTCTTTTGCTATTAGTTGATTATGTTTTGGATACCATTGTAGGACATCAATTCTATAGCTTTCTAGATAGATATAGCATATATAATCAAATTCACATGGCATCCAAAGATTAAGAGAAGACCTTGCTCACTAGTTCATGAGGAACATTTGCCTATCAATAGATGTCATTTGATCTTTATAATGTTCCTACTACCTTCCAAAGGCTCATCCTCATTATATTAGAATAATAGATTGGTAATAGGGTAGAAGTATTCATGGATGATTTTTCCACATATGGCTTTAATTTTAAACAAGCTTTGAACTACCTAGAACAAGTACTAAAAAATATTTTGAAAAAAATTTAAAGCTTAATTGGCAAAAGAAAATTGAAGTGAATCAAAATAAAATCAAATTCATCTAAAGATCACAAACCATTAAGGATGTTAGATATTTTCTAGGTTATACTAGGTATTATCAATAATATATAGAAAATTTATTGAAAATGGCAAATTTGTTGGTAAACTTAATAAGAAAGATGAACAATTCATTTTGTCATAAAAGTGTGAGAAGGCATTTAAGAGCCTAAAACATAAAATAGTAGAGACCTAGATCCTATGAGCTTCAGATTATTTTAGACCTTTTTAGATTATGATAGATGCTTTAAACTATGCATTGGGAACTGTGCTAATACAATTAGATGATTACAAGAGATTTTATTGCATTCATTGTGTAAGCCACAACAAAATAGAAGCATAGCTTAATTACACCACTACAGAAAAAGAATGAATGATTGTGGAGTATGTGCTACAAAATTTTTGACATTATGTGCTTGGTTATCTTCTCTATATCCACATTGACCACAATGTAATTATATTTTTGATGAATAATCCTATGGTAAATCCAAGAGTTATCAAATAGCTTATGATTTTACAAGAACTTGACATTATCATGATCTATTGAAAAGGAACTAAAAATGTAGTAACCAATAATTTTTTGAGATTAAGCTAGGAGATAGAAGAAAATACAAAATTCTTATCAAATCTATTTCTAGATGAGCTATTATTCACAAAAGTTGCAATAGTGAATGATTCAATAACAAGGAAATTGTGGATGACAGATTACTTGAATAATATCACCACTTAAGAAATTTCTACTAAATGGGACAAGAAAAAGAGAAAATAGTTTTTCATTAAGCAAAATACTTCATCAAAATCAAATATAATTTTTATAAAATTTGGGTTTATGATTTAATTAGATTGTGTGTTCTAGAAGAAAGTCAACAGAGAGTTCCACAAGATGCACATGGAGAACCATGTGGAGGCCATTTCATAGGAAGATGAACAACTACACAACTTCTCATGGATAGATATTTTTGACCCACTATATTTATAGATGCACACTAATTTGCATAAGCATGTGAAAGATGCCAAAGAGATAAAGGAATGGAAGTTAGATATGAAGGATCATAATAGTAGATACATCCATTAAAACCATTTGGCATATGAGGAATTGATTTTATGTAATCCATCATACCAAGTTTAAATGAAAATTTATAGATAATTGTTACCATTGATTATTATATAAAATGAGTGAAATTTACTGTTGTCAAAGAGTGCACATCAACAATAATAGTCAAATTCTTTCAATAACATTTAGTGAATAGATTTGGTATACTGAGAATGCTAATCTCAGATAATGAAATATATTTTATAGGAAATATATTCAAGAAATTTATGTGATGTCTTAGGGTTAACCATAAGTTAGAAACATCTTACTATTTCCAAGATAATGAAAAATTATAAGTGACTACCTAAGAGATAACACTAAGCCTAACTAGAACTATTAGTTGATATATAAAGGATTGGAGTACTAAACTTAATGATGCTCTTTGGGCTTATAAATTAACTTAGAATATTTCTATAGTGTATTCCCTATACAAAATTATGCATGAAAAACCACTTACGTTGCTTATCCAAGTTGAGATACATACCCTAACTACAATCATAGACTTTAATTTCACCCGAATGGAACAACTAATGTATATCAACTTACTAGATGAAAATTATTTTGTATTAATAATGTTCAAAGAGATCCATAAGAAAAATACTGAATAGAGACATTGTGTTAGAATTAAGCATGTTACTATTAGGATAAATTGCGAAGGCATTTATTATAGTCTAAACAATATCATACAATGTCCTAAATTTCAAAAATTTTGGGGAGGATCCTATATTCTTCATACAATATATTAGTCTAGCTCTATGCAATTATATTACTATTATAATTATTATAATCTTATTTTTATTGATATTCAAGAAGTCAAACCATTCAAGGACTTCCAATGATCCATAGACTCCATAATAATACATACTAAGCATTCAATCTTTTATATATCCTCCTCAGAACATAGTGTGGGAAAGATACATTCTTTTGTTAGGCATTGTGAATGTAAGTCATTTTTATTTTTTATTTTTGAATTTCTTAATATTTTTTTTCATTCTTCAAAATATTCTAATTTTTGAATCCTTTTATAGTTCTCTTATGTATTTTTAGTTTATAATATATTTTTTAATTTTTCATATCTTTGATACTTTATAAACTTTATCATTCCTTGAATATTTTATTTTACATATTGTCACTGCTTGTTATTATAGCATAAAAGGACACAAATCAAACATATGACCATCCTAATGACAATAGTGCATGACTATAGAAACTTGTAATAAATAATTTTGTTCACATTATCAATTCCATTAGCACATAGAAGAATTTCTTGCTTAAATGAATTAATATCACCTTGATTATATTTCAAATTCGATGAAAACCACTAGATATAGATGGAGTTACAAAATTCTTGATTGACCTATTTCAAAAGACAATATCCCTTTTAACTCTTTCAAAAATCAATATAATATTTAGCAATTTAACAAATCGAAGAAACCATTCAAAATTCAAAAGATGATAAATTAAAAGAAGAAGTTCATTTTTGAATAATTAATAAATCATGATGATGTTTGAAAGCATTAATATCAAGAGCCTTAGAGGCCATTGTCAAATTAACAAATTCTACTAAAACCGTGTTTGACAAATAACATGCATGGATAACATCCAAATCTCAATCTTTCCAAACTAGACTTAAATGACTTAAAAATTTTAGGAAATAACCTAAATAATCCAGAATTTGCATGAAAACATACCTTTCATAAATTTCTTGAGTAAGAGATTTGTATAAATTATTAAGCAATTTGTAGAATGGCAAAGAAGTGATGGTTCTGCTTGAAGGAACACCTATTGAATCTAGCAGCAATGTAAGTAATTCTAAATATATTTGTTAGAGAAATATCAAATCCACTAAAAAAGATTCGATTTGTTGAAGAAACATTAGATTCATTCAAAACAAAAATAAAATAAAATAAGTAAAAATAATTTATAAATATATAAAATAAAATAATAAAAATTAAACTAAATTAAAATTTAATTAAATAAAGGAAAATACAATAGATAAAAAAACTTAAAATAAATCAAATTAAATAAAATAAAATTTTAAAAAATAAAGAAAAATAAAATAAAATCAACAATTAAAATGACAGATATTGTCCAAAGATCCAAAAATAAGTTATACATGGCATAGGATTAAATATTTTAAACAATCTAATCACCATGCATAATGCTATAGTAAAGTCAAGACTTGAAAAACTTTAGAATCCCAAAAAGAAAAATTCTTTAAAAAAAGATGATGGGGTCATTACTTTTGAAAAACTAGCCCTTTGGAGATGTTTGGAATGTTAGGTTAGAACATGGAATCCTTGACATGCACATGATAAATCAAGCAACATATTTATAAGTTAAATATAGCTATCATTGGTTCATGAAATCATGAACCTTCCCTAACTAGTGTAGTTAAACAAGAAAACTACAAACTTAATGATAAAACTCCATTAATTAAGAACCATGCTAATGGTCATGGAAACCTTTGATAGCATACCTTGTTTTAAACTGCAACCAAGCACTCATCCATATTTCTAGAGGTCATAACTTAAATTCTATGTCCATTAGACCCTTCCATGAATCTAGTAGTAACAACTTCTCCACTTGTGATTTAGGATATAGGTCCTCACTTAATATATGTCTATTTCACCAATGATGATAGAAGAAAATGTGGTGGATGAATTTGTGTTGTGTTTTGATTCCATTAACCAAAACTTTACATAAACCTATTTGGCACTCTCACATCATCATCATATCTATAAGCTCATCCATCCACCATTTGGCTCTTAGGTTAAGCATTCATAAAACACATTAATTGATTTCCCATAAATACATAAAATTATACTGAAAATAATAATAAAAAATTAATTAATCACTAATATCAAAACTAAGTACACAAAAAATTACATTAAAAAATAGAAAACCAAAATTACAAGATCCATATGCTTAAAAAACACCAAAAATCACACCAAATGAAAAGAATAAACATATTAAAGAATGGTATAATCATTAGTTTTAAAAATTCATGCAAAAGAATACACACATTAGTAAGTATGAAAGAACATGAAAAAATAGACAAATTACACTCTATCATCAAAGCCATTACGTGAAGGTCTCTTTTCCCATGATTGGCATCAAAACTAGCATATGATAACCTCCTTTTTATCAACATTATCAAATAACTAAGGATGTCACTAAGATTCTTGTATCATCTCGGGTGTTGGCCTTAATGATTGAATTTTGAAGATGAAGTTTCTTTCCTCTCAGTTATGGAAATTTTATCTTTTTATTTGTTTAAATATGGAGTAGAAACTTCATTTACTTTATCTTTAGAAATATAGCCTTCTTAGTATTGTTGTTTAAAAGATGTTGATGAAGTATGATATGAGCATGAATCCTCACTAACACTGGTACTCTTCTTTCTCCTACAAAATAACTTTTGTTTATAAGGTGACGAATTTCTTTCCATATGAGAAACAAAAGTATAATGATACTACCCAATAGTGTACAATGATGGAAAATAAGATTAGTAGATTACATTAATGAACTAGACTTGTCCCTACTATGGTTGATTTGAAATTTCCCTATGTAATGGTACAAGAATTATGATGGACATTGCTAAACTTTCAATTTCTTCGATAATTAAGGTGGATATGGATAATATTGTTAGGTCATTGCCTAAAGTATTTAATCTATAGTTCATGGAGTTCCTTTGTAGGAAGAAGAATGACATGATGAAGCTTGAGGCATTATAAAGGACACACTCTATGATGCTAAGTTTCAAGGATTAGATTCCCTTTATTATTTTTGTTGTTGTTGTGAATGAAGACATGTATTATGAGGATAAGATATTTAATGAGGATAAGATATGTTACTCTTTTTCATGCATTCAATAGTCTTTTCTTATTGTGTAACTACCTTCATAGCTACTTTAATAACTTTTTTTCCAAATCCTTGAGATCTAAAGTTATCTTTTGGTATAATACATCCCAAACTTTGTGATCATCATTGGCAAGGTTTTTCAAAGTCTTCTTAGTTTTCATGCTTTCTTGCACAAATACTTTAATAACATCATAATGTTAATTCTTCATTTAATATACTTTATATCCTTCTAACATTAGGAATTTATGTTAACTTCCTCTACATTGGCATATTTATGTCATTCACTTTTTAATCTAGCCACAACATCCAACATAGTTATAATTTGGACTACTAACCTATAGTAGAGATTACCCATAACATAAATATCCATCATTTCATGAATTTATGATTGTAATCCTTTTACTATGTGTATTCATTAATCATATTTTCTGAATCCATAATTGGTACATTGATTGAGCATGCAATTATAGCTTTCTATCACCACATCCAATGATTCATTATACCTAGCTTCTATTTTGCTATTTGATTCCTAAGATTTGCAGCTCAAGCATAAGATTAAAACTTGACATTGAAATTTTTTAACATGTATACCCAAGAAGAGATGGAATTGGATGGAAAAGCTTGATACCATGTTTTAGCATGATCAATAACTATGTGGGGAAAGAGATAAAGTTCTTTTCATTCATTGTTCAACCCTCATAGCTTACAATTAATAATAAATGATTGAAAATAAAGTTGTAGATCATTATTTAATAACTTTTTAAATTTTGGAATATTAATCATATCAACCTTTTAAATTCTACTCTTCTCAATGCTTTTAGTGGGGATGTAAACAACTTCATGAATTTCATCATGGTAAGTCCATTGAAACAATGGCTTATCCAAGCCATAAACACCTTCATTCAAATGAAGGTAAGACAAATATTGAATGATAAACTAGTTAGAGTTTCCAAAAGTGTAGCTCAGGCCTCATGAACAAAGATTCATGAATCTATTTTTTCTATAATCATTCATATTGTAGTAATGAGAGTTTCAATAAGAAGATCTTGCCTACTTCTCAACATCTATGTACTTATACTCTTTCTTTGTAAACATATCATGAAGTTCTTGATTTTCATCAAAAACATACTCTAATCATTAGGGTAACATGAGTTGATAATTTTTCAAATCATTAATAAAGCCTTGATTGAATAGAGCTTCATTAAAAGTAGTGTGTGTAGGTTCCCTATGCAAATTGAAAAATCATCCATGTGCATCATACCATCATCCTAGCTTATCTTAATGAAATTTCATCAAATATAAGGTTCTATTTAATTCAACATATTTTAAAGGTAATTTGAACCATGATTACTATGATCCTTTACTTCCAATAGAATCAACAACTAACAAAAGAAAAATTTCTAAATCTACAAGTAAAACAAGCAATTCACAAAGATCTTTCCTAGTAATAGCACCAATGATTGGGAATCCCCCTAGTCAAGACTAAAAGAGCTTTATGAATTATGCATGTCATGAATCGATTGTAAACACCAAAGATGATAGGAACATGAATTACAAAGTTTATATAGGTATATCATTGTAATTAATAAATGAAAATATTATACTACATATGATACAAGTGAAGGAACCTATGTTTCCATGGTAGGTAAATGATATTTGATGAGCGATGAGGTCTCCCTACACCCAACCATATGAATCACTAAGACATTCATGCATGATCTGGTTGAATTCTATAGATTCCTAGTGTTCATGTATGCAAGACTCAATCTAGAAGGTGAATCTAATCATGGAACAATCATTGTCTTCCCAACTACACTTGCAAGGCTTATTTGTATGGTTAAGTATAATTCAAAAACATGATTTTTGTTTGTCTAAGGTTAGTAATGGATTGAGAGTAAATTAGTTAACTAATTCAACTAATCTAATTGCTAATTAATAAATAACTATTCTAACATAACCATCCCATCCCACTTTTTTTACACATCTTGAACATGTACAATACTACTTGCTGACTAAGTGTTAAGTGCCACTAGGATTACCAAGTGTTATACGTATTCTCAAAGTGGTCGTACTTATGTGTGCTAGTCTATTTGGCTTAAGTAATTAATTAAAGTCTTAATCATTCTATCTTAATTAATTATTTAATCAATTAAAATAATAAATGCATATATAAAACATTAAGCTACACCAAGTACTACAAGGTTTGTCAAAAACCTTATCTTTATTGCTACACACACTATACTGGTCAAGTACAACAGTGCTCAAATAAAGATTCATACACTCCTTGACTCCTACTATGGGAACTTAGAAAATTATTGTATCTCTTATGGAAAAAAATAGCAAGAATTTTGATAGCAATTGAAATTCTAACTCCTCATGAACATGGCTAGGGTATTGTATTTATAAACCTTCTAGGGTACCATGTCGATTGGTACATCAACATGGAAAACCCTACGTTGATGGGATTCCATTGATGGGGTCAACCAAAGAAACTTTATTATACCCACATGATTGAATGAAAAATCATCCTCAAGTTCTTTACAAAACAACACTAACACACAACATAACAAAATTAACACAACACAACAATAAAATTAACACACAACACAAAAAAACAAAACTAAGTGCTCTGGTGTAAGGATTGACATTGATTAAAAAATTTTGATGTTAATGACAAAAAATTCAACACTAGAACATGATTAAAAAAAATTGGACAGCACATCTTCTAATAGTGTGAAGACGGTTAAAAAGATTAGATGGTCCTAGGTGGTGTAGATTCTTGAGGTTCTAAAGGACCTTCTCCAACTTTGGGCACAAATGGTGGTTAAGGTACCTATGGCTTTCCTACTGTAGCTACCACTTCTGATGGAAGGAGAAAGACATATAACAATGCCTTCATCTTCTCATCCTTTCTCTGGGAATCATTCACAGTCCATGCAACATCACCAATCTAGGATGGAATTGGGATATCCCATGGATAGGGCATTACTGGGAACAACTCCTTCACATTGAAAAACCAAGAAGAAAATTTCTTGCATTTGATATTGAATGTTCTAAGTGCATTTTGCAACTCCTAGAACTCATTCATCCTCTTGGCCTAGTTTTCAATAGCTAATCTTTGATTAGTAAACTTTTCTTTTAGAACCTCGAGTTATGCATTTACCACTATAAGCTTCTGCTTGGTGTCCTTATGGTGCTTGAACTTTGCCTTATACAACAAGTATGAGCTAGCCACTTATTTCTCCAATTCAGACCATGATCATCTACTAGTTAGCATAGCTAGATTTTCATATCAGAGATTGGAAAGCTCCATGTATTCTAGCATCTCCTCAATCTGCAAATCCTTCATGTGGATCTCTACCTTGTTGTAGGCATCTATCCCGTTAATGATAGGTTCCAAATCTCTCTTCCTTGTTGGATTTGTTGGAGGGTCTCATTTAATTTTACCTTTGCCAACTGGTTGTGTTTTTCATTAACTTCTTTTTATAGACTGACCTGATCTCTATAATGATTTTTTGCTCCCTTAATTTGAGAGCCTCTAATTTCTAGGTAGCTAATTTAATTGTAGTCTTTTCGCAAAGAGCATAGATCTCCTCCATGGAGAGGTTTCTATTTTCTATTGTCAATCTCCTCAACTCAGTGTTCACTTTGGCTAGTTGCTCCTATTATTGATGGATGAAATCTTCCATTTCCTATTTTTGTACATCAACATTTTGTAGGCAGTGATTCTCTATGGTTAATTATACATTCTCCTAGTGGCTCTTATGTAAGGCCTTATAAATTTTATGCTAAGTGGCCTCTACTAAGGATCAATAGAACACTATTGTCTCCATCACATTCTTAACCCCTTTTAGTCTTGCATGAATCTATTCAAGAGCTTCATCCTTTGTCAATGCTACGTTAAGAAATGCAAGGTTAGTAATCTAGGCTCTTAGTTTGGCAACCTTCATAGCTAAGCATTCATTTAGATCTTTTATTTTGGGTTGCTCCTCCAAAATGATGTTCTTGCCCCTTACTTCTAACAACTCTAACTAGGTTGTAGTTATGTTGTCTAGAAGGTCAAAGATATTCATAATTGGTTGCTTGGTTCCCATGAATTGGTCTATTAATTGTTCATGTTGTGCTATGCTCAACTTGCTGCTTACTATCCTTGTGGATGTTTACACATCTTTAAGTGTAGATATGTTTGGTATAGATGTCATAGGTGCATTTAGAGTTTTGGCAATTCTATTAGCAACCACCTCTGGTACTGTCTCCTATCCATAGTGCTACATCACCAAAATTGTTCCTACCCTCACCCTCTCTTAATGATGAGTAGCAAGGTACCCCTAAATCCAACCATACGAATCACAAGCATTCATGTGTGATATGGTCAAATTCTATAAGCTATAATTACTAAGTATGCTAGAGCTAAATAGTGCATGCATGTTTTCCATTCATTGTCTTCCTAGTCCCACTTGTGGAATGCAATTGTATGGTTAAGTGTGACTGAGGCATAAGATTTTTCTTATTTTGTGTTTTTATGAAATTACTCACCTAGAACAAAGATGAAAGTAAGAGTGATTAATTACTAAATAAACTATGGTCTAATCTAGCCTAACACAAGTAACCATTCCCACTTCTTGGACACATCCTAAATTTATGTGAACATTATTGGGTTGTCAAACACTAATCATTTCTGAGCTACCAAGTGTCACACGTATGTTCGAAGGGGTCATGCTTGTGTATTTTAATAATTTTCTCAATTAATCAAAATTAACTACTGCATTAATTACATTAATGTAAATTTCATGAAATCACAATATATAAATGCATAAGAAAGAAATTCTCAAGCACTGGAAGGAATGGATCAAAGAGTTCATCTTTATTGCTAACACACTGGTGTGTTCAAGTACATTAATGCTTAAATAAAGATCTATTCACACTTAGACCTCCTACTACGGGCACTTGGAAAATATTCTAACTTTCAAATGGAAAAAATACAAGATTCTTGCTACTTGACTACAAAAAACATACTCCCAATTGTGCTCCCAGGCACTGTATTTATAGACCTGGGAGTAACCCTACGATATCAAATGTATGATATCACATCTTGGGCCACAATATCGTGTACCTGATATCATGTACCCAATATCACAACAACCTCAATATTAGAATATTGAAAAACATAATTTATCATACACCCATGATGGAATGAAAACTTATCCTCAAGTATAAAAGAAGAAGAACAAGTCTTTTACAAAATATATTAGGGGGTGTGGACTTATTTGACTAACATGCAAAGGGACACAGAGAAAATAGACAAATAAAGAAGTGCCCAAGCATACAATATTAAAATTGTATATTAAATTTGGTGTTCATAACAATAGGAAAGGACACCAATAGATCCAAAGGACATCCAACCCCTCTTGGTAATAGAAGAATGGGGGAGAGGTAGAAGAGATCTAGTGGTTATGAAAAATCTCCCACGAGTGATATGGTTGCATCCTCCTTGGTGAGGAAAATCCTACTTCCAGTCCATGCTTCCCATTGCAATCATAACAAAACCAAGGATTAGTATTTATAGTGCAACAGATAATGACTAAGTACTTTGTTTTATTAGTGATTTTATCTAGCTAGGTTGTGATTGTGATAGATTGGTTGCTTGATGTTGTTAGTGGAAAGACTGACGAATGGGTTAAGTAACAAAAGCGATCCATATAATTAAAAAAAGCTTAACATAAGAAATACTGAAAAGAGGGTATTCACAACAATAAAAAGGAGTTCATTATAAATAATTGTGAAGGTGTGTACAATTGAATGACATGGATGGGGTAAATAAAAAGAATTTTATTGTAACAATGTCTAAGGATAAATAACTTAACTTAACCAAACCAAACCAAAAGATATGCAAGTGGGTCCTCCCCAAAGTAGGCATAGGCTTTTTATGCCCTTGCATAACTTCAAACCAAGGAGTCCCTTTGGTATTTGCTAATGGTATGCATTAAGATTTTTGTAATCTCTTGATTAGTAACCTCAGCTTGACCATTGGCTTGGGGATGATATGGTGTTGTGAGTTTATGTTGAACCCCCAAGCACTGCATCAACTTTTAGAAAGTGGCACCTGTAAAATGAGTTCCATTATCATAAATTAACACATGAGGTACACCAAACCTATTTACAATATTTTATTGTACAAACTGAACAGTAGCGATGGATGTACAGTTAGTGACAAATGTTACTTCTACCCACTTGGTACAATAGTTAACTATGACTATTATATATGCCTTTCCATTTGATAAAGGTGTGATGGGACCCATAATGTTAATGCCCCAAATATCAAATGGTTCGAGAGGTTGTATCCATTGTTGTGGTCTCTCCTTTCGATCTATCATTCCGCCATCCCTTTGGAAATGATCACAAGCATAGATGAATTAATGTGCATCCCTAAAGATTGTTTGCCAATAATACCTTGCCATGATGATTTTTATGTCTATGCATCTCCCAGCATAATGGCCCCCAGAAGGACCTTTGTGAGCATCCTAAAGAATGCACAATTAATCCATATCAGGGACACACCAACGTACCAAGCCATCGGGACAAACTTTGTAAAAGGTTTTCATTAATCTCCATGAAATGCTTGACTTGGTGAAAAAATTGTTATTTCTTACTAGTGTCCAACCCTTGCGGCAATTCTTGCTCAAGAAGATAAGTGAGGATGGGGTCATACCATTTTGGTTTATTGGGAGTTTGTGCATTAATAGCACCTACAAGGAGAGATTCATTAGGGAATTGATTAGATAAAGGGCTTTCTTTCTCCTTTTCATCCCATCTTAGTTGTGATAAGTGATCTATGACCACATTCTCCACACCTTTACGATTTACCATTGTAAAATCAAATGCTTGAAAAATCACAAGCCACCGTATAACATAGGGGCTCACCATTGGTTTTTTCATTAAAAATATTATGGCACTATGATCTATGTGCACAAACACTTTGTAGCCAAGCACATAGTGCCTGAATTTCTCTAAAGCGAACACCACTACCATCAACTCCTTTTCTATGGTGGTGTAGTTTAGTTGAGAACCTATGATGCTCTGGCTTGCACAGTGAATGTAATATGGACATTTTTGATGGTCCATTTGCATAAGCACTACCCCCAAAGCATCGTTGGATGCATTGATTATCACATGAAATGGTCTGGACCAATCTAGTACTTGAAAAATAGGGGTTTCAACAAGCTTTTTCTTCAATTGTTGAAATGTTTCTTCACATGCAGGGGTCCAGACAAATGATGCATCCTTTTTTGTCATTTCTATCAATGCCTTGGCGATTTTGGAAAACTTTTCGATGAATTACCGGTAGTATATGACCAAGGAATGACCAAACTTCTTTGCCTATTTCAATTTGGTGGATTATTCCTTGGATGATCCTTATTTTTTTAGGGTCCACCTCGATTCCTAGTTTTGAGATGCAATGCCTAAATATTGTGCCTTCCTAGACCATAACATGGCTCTTTTTCCAATTCAGCTAGAGGTTTGTTTTGACACATCTCTTCAACACCTACTCAAGACGGTCCAAGGCTTGCTTGAACGTAGCTCCGTCAGTAGAAAAATCATCCATAAAAACTTCTACCCTGCTACTGATCTATTATTGGAAAATATTGAGAACTAATCATTTAAATGTGGCTAGGGAATTACATAAACCAAATGGCATCTATCGGTAAGCATTAGTCCCCCAAGGACTTGTGAAATTTGTATATGACTGGTCCTTTGGTGCAATCTAGATTTGGTTATAGGCACTATAACCATCCAAAAAGTTGTAAAAGCTATGCCCCAAAATGGTGTCTAGAACTTGGTTGATGAAAGGCAATGGAAAATGATCCTTGAAAGTTGCCATGTTGAGCAGCCAAAAGTCAATGCACAACTGCCATTTTCCTCCTTTCTTTGGCATGATATGAGTGGGTTGATC
Organism: Gnetum montanum; assembly: GCA_015680685.1. Classification (NCBI taxonomy): domain Eukaryota; kingdom Viridiplantae; phylum Streptophyta; class Gnetopsida; order Gnetales; family Gnetaceae; genus Gnetum; species Gnetum montanum. Next base: position 170,203 of record MNCI01001543.1, read on the forward strand.
CACTTGCTAACTATGATAGGGTAAATGAATCCCTCTTTGAGGAGTTATTCAATCTCCTCCTTGACAATCTATTTTAACTTGGGATTCAAATGTTGCTATGGTTGTCATTTCGACTTGATAGTAGGGTCAGTGGATATTCAGTGTTGGCATATTCTTAGATCTATTCTAGTGAGTTCAGAATATGACCAAGAAAAGGCTACTAACCATTTTTCCATAACTTTTATCAATTTTCTCTTCAATTCAGTAGCAAGCCTGGCATTAATAATAACCATCCTTCCATTTTTCAAAAATACGTACTTCATTCTAGCTGGTAGTGTCTTAAATTCAAGGGGCTCTTATTTAAAATTGTCAGGAATTCCTAGCTCATCCCAATTGACATCATCATTTGATCCTTTAGAAAGTTGGTGATGAACTTGTTCAAGTTCATCCATACTTGCAACATACTCGTACATTAGGCCCTCAGTAGGTTCCATGCATAATGTACTACTACTACCATTAGCTATCAGCCACTGGGTGCCTTCCTGTTTTGTGTTTACTATGTATAGACTTCTCTAGATATCAGCTTTTGATGCACATTACTTCCTTACAGAGATAGATGTTTGCTTTACTAAGCACAACTTCTACACACAATGGCATCTTGAATCGTTGTACATGATACATGGAACTCTCTTCTTCTCAATCTTTCCAAATTCATTTTCTTTTGATATCTCCAAGGAAAGATCTCTAATTCCTATTTTGACATCAACATTACTTAGCCACACCCTTTCCATAATAATTGGAAAGTCCCCATTGTAGTTCTCCACTTTGATTACTAGGAAATCAGTAAGATATGACCACCCACAAATGGTGGTGACAATGTCCTCAACTAGTCCCAATGAAATAGTGATGGACTAGTCCACCAATTCTAGCCGGATGTTGCTCTTCTTCAAAGGTGTAAGGTTCCACATTGTGTAAATCTCATGTAAGATCAAATTAACACTAGAACCAGAGTCAAGAAGAGCATTACAAGGCTCATTCCTAGCAATTTGCAAGTAAACTAGGGGACTCCTAGGATTAGCTAATTTTCTAGGCAGGTTACCAGCTCGAATCCAATCAGATACAACATGTGTCAACATTACAATATAGATTCAAGAGGGATTTTGGTTTGAAGGGGACTCGAATAAAGAGGAAATGGAGGAAGGTAGAGGATCAGGGTTGCCAACCACCGATGTGTCTAAGGGATTTGGTGGACTATGAGGTCAAAAGAAAGGTCTTTTCTTTTTTCATGGTTCTGACCCACTGGATGGGTTAACTGATTGTAGGTTAACTACCCTTGTAGCATTCCTTTACTATAGTTGTGCATGGAATTCACCCTGCATGGATAGAGCAGGTGGTAGCTGTGTAGGAGGTGGAGGAGTAGGTGCAAGGATAGGAGGTGCATGAAGGTAGTAGGTGATATCCCTCCTTGGATAGGATGATTGGTATGTTTTAGGAGAGTAGTGGTAAGGTTGGTAAGAAGCAACATGACTAGAGGAGTCCCTCAGAGATGAAGGTTGCTGAACATAGTACCGTAGGGATCTAGTGCCAATAAGGGTATTGTTGCCTTGGAGGTGGCAATGCCTATGATTGTGGTTACTACCACTACTATTACACTTTATAAGGTTGTGGAGGAGTTCCACTTGGGTAGTACTTCTACAGTTGGTGGAACTATCAAGGATTTCCTTGTAGATAAGATAATCTTTTGGGCATTTACCTTTGTGCAAGTCGTGGATGTAAGGCATACACCCTAGATTCCTACAAGTGTGATATAACTGGATAACATCCCTTAGGATGTTCATACTGGTAGACATCACATTTACCATCATCATCTAAATTACTATCTATAGCCATCTCTATTGCAACCATTTTAACTTTACCCTTAGATATGCCATGTTCAGCCTCCTTACACCTCTAGCACTCACACTCACCACTTTGCTCCTTGGACTCTTTAGCAATTTTTAGAATAGCTTGAAACCTATTGTTCATGAAGCCCCATAATTGATAACCCTATTTTTCTAGAATGGTAAGGCTTTTTGATTAACCACCTCATCTTTGGCGAATTCATCCCGATTATCACAAAATCGAATCCCCTTTTTCTGAATAGAAGGATCCCTATTGTATTCTTTTCCACATTTACATTTTCTTAGTTCTCCCTCCTCCTTGGCAACTTGCTCAATTAGTTTTTGGATCCAATGGATGCTTAACTCTATCAATCTCTTTTGGGCATAGATGCCAAAGGTTTTCCTAGTTTCAAACTATAACCCATCTATGATATGGTGAAGGTGATCAAGTTGAGAGTATCCATGGTTGGAACACCTATGCAACAAAGAGTAGTATTGCCTAATAGTAGCATCCAAGGGCTCATGATTCTCTTGTTTCCACCCTTAAATTTATTTCCTTAGATTGAATACTTGAGAGTATGTTTGATATTTGTCATTAAATAGTTCCAACATCATACTCCACCACCTAATCGATTCTAGTTTTAAGGATCAATACATATTTTCTAATTTCTTTATGAATATCATTGGAAATAATTTCAGCTTTTGCCATTTTTTATTAATATTTTGTAAGGCACATGCATCTTGGAAGGCTTGGAGATGATTTTGTAGATTAGCATCATATCCTCCCTCAAACTGAGGGATGTTGTTCATATCCAACCTCTTTATGCTACTATCCTTCACATTCCTTGTTGGAATCCTCACAACCTCTACAATATTCAACATGCCTTATGTAGTAAGTAGAGGTTCATCAACACCATGATGGTGGTGCCTATGATGTTCTCTACTAGCCCTCCTATCTTGATGATAGACCCCTCTAGATTGCCCACATCTTCAGTCACGACTATCTCGATAGTCCCTTCTATTATTCTGGTCTTGTCAATCACCTCCATCATGGTTATTTCTTCTATGGCCACAATCTGAGCTAGATGAAAAGGAAGACAATGAATATGAAGGGGAAGAAGAAAGGAAACTTGCTCCACACTGACACCTATCATCCTTCCTTTGATGCCTACAACCACGATCACAATCGTGATCTCCTTTGTCCTCCTTTTCTTGACTTGCTTCTCTAGATCCATTTTTGTCATTCGATCTATTTTGACAAGAATCTAGAATATGAATTGTGGATTATAAATTCTAGTTTATGGATCCTTGAACAAAGTCAATGAGAGGATAATTGCTAAAGAAGTGGTCACCTTCATCAATTGGGCCAAGTAGAGGTGAAAAGATATTTGACCCCTTGCCCTTCACAAGCTCATGTTGCTGCTCTAGCTATTGATCCCTTAATCTTTGCACTTCAATGGGATGATAATTTCTTGAGTTGGGATCTCACATCTCATATTCTTCATGGAGATGTTGAAGCCTGTGTCATGTAAGCATTAGCTAGGGAATTTCTGGAATAGATCAATTAGGTGGAAACACAATGTTACCTTCCATATCACACCACCACATTGGTTCATCTTAATGTAAGATGAACGTAAAGTCTAGTACATACTCATTGGGATGAGCCTATACCACCTGGTATTGTTGAGATGGTTGAACTACCCTAGGCAGAGATGGACTCCTATGAGAAAAAGATATTTTGTGTTAATAAACTTGTAAATAATGTGTAGTTGAGGTTTAATTTAATGATAATAATTTTTTTTTCATAGGATTTCACTCTTAGGGTTCGAACAACAAGGTTACTAAGTTTCACTAGGTTTAGATAGTGCATGAAGAACTACAGTCCTTGGCAACGGTTCCAATGATGAGCGGCAAGGTACTTGTACGGTCAACCATATGAATCATAGGTGTTTACATGCAATCTAGTCAAATTCTGTAGACTATAACTACTAAGTACGCTAGAGCTAAACAATGCGTGCATGTTGTTTGTTCATTTTCTTCCCAGTCCCACTTGTGGAATGCACTTGTATGGTTAAGTGTGACTAAGGCATAAGATTTTTGTTAGTTTATGTTTTTATGAAATTACTCGTCTAGAACAAAGATGAAAGTTAGAGTGATTAATTACTAAGTAAACTATGGTCTAATCTAGACTAACACAAGTAAACATTCCCACTTCTTGGACACATCCTAAACTTTATGTAAACACTACTAGGTTGTCAAACACTAATCATTTTTGAGCTACCAAGTGTCACACGTATGATCGAAGGGGTTGTTCTTATGTATTTTAATGATTTTCTTGATTGATAAAAATTAACTACTGAATTAATGACATTAATGTAAATTACATGAAATCACAAGATATAAATGTATAAGAAAGAAAGTCTCAATCATTGCAAGGAATGAATCAAAGAGTTCATCTTTATTGCCAACACACTAGTGTGTTTAGGTACATTAATGCTTGAATAAAGATCCATTCACACTTAGACCTCTTGCTACAGGAACTTGGAAAATAATCTAATTTTCAAATGGACAAACTACAAGAGTTTCGCTATTTGACTACCAAAAAACTTACTTCCAATATTGCACCTAGGCATTGTATTTATGGACCCGGGAGTAACCCTGTGATATCGAATGTACAATATTGCATCTTAGGTTGCAATATCACATACCCAATATCGTGTGCCTAATATTGCAACAACCCTTATATCAAAGCATTAAAAAACATGATTTATCACCTAAGTATACTAAAAAATTAGTGGCATTCCTAGATATTTCTAGGAATTGTTAATATTGTAAGAGGGATATCATTACATCTCAGGTGCTAGGATTTGATCTTATGGGAAACTACATTCTTTGATGTAAAACTATTGATCCACCTCCCTCTATCTAGCTAATTGTTTGATCCATTTCACTCAGGTGACTTATCGTTGGCTGGTACACATATGGATCACCACCACTTATTCTTGCTTATTGCTCTTGCTTACTTAAGAGCCATTCTCAAAATTTTCACAACCATTGAAAAGTTGCAGCAGTATCTAACACTATTTGCTAAGTGGGTGGTGGAGGTGGTGGTTACCACTCCTCTTCTTAGGTGACTTTTGCAGGAACTTTATCCTTCATCATCTCCATCTAGTTAGTGGATGGAGCATGTTGGAAATCATCATTTTTATAGAAAGTTATCCCTCCCCTTTGACATAGTTTTTTTATGAGGCATGGAAAAGGGAGTGCCTTCCTTCCATGTTTATTCTTCTTGAAGCACATTTTTAGCTTAATATTGACTAGTTGTGGAATGATGACAAGGAATCTACCACTTAGAGAAATACATGCATAGGTGAAGAAGGCAATGATCTTGCTTAGCCTGACCATTTGATTGAGATGAAAGGCCATAATCTTATACTAGATTCTTTTTGTTGGCATGAGTGCACCATACTCTTTATGGTTGATGCCATAACATAGTTCTATCCATTCTTTCTTAATGCTAGGGTTTGCCTATATTTGAATCTCATTGAGATTGGTCTTAGTCTCTGGCAACCTAAGTGCTTTTGAAATGGCCTACATTAAGTAGGACATTGAAATTTCCTTGATCTTAATCATTGAACTGACCTTCCTATTATTCTAGAATAAGAGTTTCTCTCCCATGTACCATTCCTTTCTAGAAGTGATGATGGGCTACATGGAATAGGTCTTTAGTTTATCTTGTACTTCTTGAGGTGCTTGGTCTAAGAAAGAGCCAAAAATCAACTATTGGAGAACCATTTTCTAAACCTCTTTTCATTTGATCTACTTGAGGCAAGCTTCTATCAAGGTCACCTCAAGGTTTTCTTATGGAGTTGGTGTCTCATCTTGGTGGGATTGCTCTATCACTACTGCTTGTTCTAGAATCAAGAAGATAGATACCACCTTGAGCTCCCCCCTAAGAGGTCCCATAGCATGCGTTACTACTTGTTATTCTTGGGTCTATTCTTGGTCCCTTCCCATTTATGGTCATTTTCCCCATTGCTGTGATGGTCCTCCTTCCTATGTCTGCTTTTCCTTTAGTGCCATTTGTAGTCACAACACATCCAAGGATTAGTATATATATGGTGTAACTTACAATGTTTTGATACCTTTTCTTCTTGATTAGTTACACGTAGGCTAAGTTTGGACCATGGTAGATTGGCTATTTTATTATTATTATATTAAATCTTAAGTTCAAAGTGTTACCAAAGCTACTTGGAAGGGTTTACCTTTTGTAATTTGATGTTTTCATGTTGGATTCTTTGCTAAAGCTTTGTGGGTGTTAGAAACATTTAGAAAAATATTCTATCAAAAACTTTAGGTTGTGGCCCCCATGACTAAGAGCTTACCTTTGATAGCTATAGGGTCAAAGAAAGGAGTGATTTGGACAAACAGTTAGGAAGATATGGCTTCTAGAAGGTTCTAGGCTCTAAAAACTACAAAAAATCCTTTCTCATTTCAAATGAAATGTGAAAAATTTGAAGTGATGGTGCATATATATATATATACTATTTTATGCTACGTCAATGAGGTCCCATATCTGAGGTTGTGTATACATAAGAGGTTTTTTAATTGGTACCTATTTACAAAGGATGTAAGCAAAATTTTTCAACTTGCATTTCTCATAAAATACATGGATTTTTCTAATGAAAATGGGATCCATGGATCTCTTGAAAATCTAACTTGATGAAATAATCAAAGAGTGTCTTTGAAAGTTTGAAAATTGAAAAATTGAATGGAGAATGTGTTTATTAAAGAAATTTCCATAAGGAGCACATAGTTGGATGCATCGAATGGGGCATATGAAGGTTTCGATTGCAGGAATGACTATGGATGAGGTACGTAACTAACCCAACTAAGAGATATGCAAGTGGGTCCTCCCCATAGCAAGCACATGCCCATTTTTCCCTTGCATAACCTCAACCTAAGGAGTTCATGGGTTCCATAGGTGATTAATGGTTATGAAAGTTAAGGTTCAAAACCTAGAAGAATCTACCTAAGAATTCAGGCACATCAAACCAAGACATTAAATAAGGACATGGACATTAGTACCGAGGTGAGTCATGAAAAGCATAGATGGATGAGAGATAAAGTGGAATGGAGTTCTATATTAAGGTCACATGAAGTTCCTCATGAATTTTATGGTTAAATGACCTAATAAAATCTAGGCTTAGTCTACCATGTTCAGTGACTTCACATCACCACTCTAACATCGATCCATTTCCTTGAGACACAAGAGTGATCCCATAGATCACACATCATTCCTTATAGAGAAGAAAAGAAAAGCTGAAAGTAAGAAAGGACCTTAATTAGAGAGGACCTTCAGGCATGGGTAACATGTCTTTCTAGTCTCATAACTAGTTCTTATAGCCTATTATTCTGTCTAAGGGGTGTGCTTTGTGTTCACATCATCATTTTTATTATATATGTATATATATATATATATATATATATTCACCATTTTTTTCCTTTTTGTTAATAGGAACCACACCATGCAAAGCCTTATTCAACTTCCCATTATTGGTCAACATGAAATTGTGAGAAATCCATGAAAACACTCATGTATCCAAGTAAGTAGAAGGGTACAAAGAGTATTAAGTCCCCTTGAAGTCACACCTTTTTTGAATCTTTGAATCCTTTCCAAGTCTAGAAACTACCAAGGTCACCAATTTCTTAAAGTTTTGCTTAATGAAAAGGGACCTAATACTTCCAAAACAAGGAACCATAGAGTTTATAGATGGGTGCATGTCATGGACTCACTACCTATTCCATGAAAAAGAAACCATGTCTTAGTTATTGGTACCAAAATTCAAAAATAGAAACTAAACATTAGTAATCAAAAACAACAATAAGTACAAACCACCATTAATAACAGCTATAGCACCATTTTGTCTTGTTGGCATAAAGCACTTTATTAGTAGAAATTTAGAAAATTAGATCCAAAATAAAGGAAATTATACAAGTGTAAAATATTCAAGAAAAATCAAAGGTAGAAACTATGGTGTAAAAAACAATTTGTGTAAAATAGGAAAAAGTATATAACAAAAAGGTGTAACTTAAAAAAATGTGTAAAAAAATGTGTAAAACAAATAGAGAAACTAAGGGGTCACATAAATGGTTAGCACAAATGGCCATATCCCCAATGACTAGTTGAAAGAAGGAGATCTAAAAGATTGAGCAAGGTTGTCCATCTGATGAGATGTTGCTTCCATTGGCTTACTTGGGCTCATGGAAAGATTTGACTTGTTGTGTGATGACCACATTCTTTTTGTTTAGGCATTTAGGATTGTAGATTAACATGGCCCTATAAGGGAAGGATTCATCAATTATTTAAGGCCCCTTTGACAATGTTTGAAATTTAGTTCATTATCAAACATGTGTGGGGTTCCAATAGAGGATCTTATCTCTAGGTTGAAATGTGACTTTATTTATTCTTAGGTCATGTTATTTCTTATTGAATGCCTTGTGTACTTCATTTAAGGATAGGGCCACTAATCAATTTTCATCTAGCAAGTTAAGGTTGATTAATCATTTCTTTATGCTAGACTTAGGTCAAGATCAAGGTCACATGCTATTGGAAGTGTACAGAGATTGAATTAAATAGGAAGTCTTGGTAGTTTTACATATACTAGCTCATAGGAAGAGTAGCCTATAGGGATTTTTTATGTTGAGTGAAAGGCCTAGAGGGAATTGTTGAGTTTTGTGCTCTAGTCTCTCCTATATTTGTTAATAGTTCTTATTAAGATCTTTATAATATCCTTGTTAGTAACCTCTTCTTGACTATTGGCCTAGGGGTGATATGGTATTTTTAATTTATGTTCAACCCCTAGGCATTGCATTAGCTTGCAAAAACTGGTACTTGTAAAATATGTTCCATTATCAGAAATTAGTGCACATGATACCCCAAATTTGTTTACATTGTTTTGTTGAAAAAATTGAGCAGTAGTAGATGATGTATGACAAAAACTGCTACTTCTACCTATTTAGTATAGTAGTTAATGACGACAATAATGTATGTCCTTCATTGGACATGGGTATGATGGGACCCATAAAGTTTATGCCCCATATGTCGAAGGATTCTAGTGGTTGGATCCACTATTTAGGTCCCTCCATTCATGTACTCATCCCAACATCTCTTTCACAGTGTTCACAAGATCAGACAAATTGATGGACATCCCTGAAGATTGTTGGCCAATAGTACTTGCCATCAAGATTTTAATGACCATGTGTCTTTCTGCATAGTGGCCTATGCAAGGACCCTTATGAGAATCTTGGAGAATGTGTAGTTGATCAAAATTAAGGACACACCAATGAACCAGGCCATCGATGCATACCTTGTAAAGGTATCCATTTATTTCCATGAAGTGCTTAGCCTAATGAAGAAACTATTGTTTCTTTCTATAATCTAGATCTTATGGCATCTCCATTGATCCTATGAATCCTTGGACATCATAGAGGTTAATTTCATTTCATTTCATATTACTAACTCTTCTTCATCATTTGGTCTACAAATTATTATGAAATCTACTTTAACGTTCTATTTGTAATATCAATCTTAATCACATGATCAACACAATAAGTCTAATAGTTGAAATAAGGTTTCAAATATACTAGTACAAGGTGTTTAAAAATTTAGCAATATTTTGATATTCTACTAATTCATCCACTAACTGAGTAATGTGACAAGGAAGAAAAGATATGATAAAAAAATGTGTAAGGATTTTTCTCCCTACTAAAAGAGCAAATATGACAATGAAACTAATAGAGTGTAATGAGAAAACAACAATTTTACAAGACATCATTAAATGGAATGGGATAGTTTAACAAAGATAGACATTTATGGCTACATTCAAGGTAGATTCCACATAATAAATTTAATTCAAATGCACCAAAGTGAAAATGATGGTGTTCATGGTGAGCAAATGAAACATTAGTAGCAAAGAAGATGGATAGCATGAGAAATGTCCTTTTCATTTTTATTTTATTAAGCATTTCATGTAGCTTAAGCTATTCTTATTAAGTCTTGACATTCACGATGCATTTTTGGAGAAAATAGAATGAAATACTATTTAAATTTTTGGTAGAAAAAACTGTGCAAACTCTATGTGGTGTTGCCTTATGATTGGAAAATTTTAGTAGTACTACCATGATTACTAATTCCACTAATTTTCCTTTAAATAATATCAAATCTATAGTCATCAAGTCTACAATCTAAGATTATGTCATCACATTTGTCTTGAATTTTCATGCTTCTATTTAGCTTACTATGTTACAAGATCCTAATGCCATGGCTCTTTGAGGCACAAGAAGCATAGGACCTCACCATTGGAGGTCTTGAAATGACAACAAGAGGCTACTTGCAGGTGTAGGATTGTATGATAACATACAAGGATCAAAATCCCAATGATAGTAGATTTATGTGCACATATTTTGATCATGTTTTTCAGTGGCCTATGTTGGTATTATGCATAGCTACGCTACTAGTCTTGCAAGAGATTTATGGGGAAAGCTTGTTAAACTCTAGGATGGAAATAATTGGAAGGTTTTGGTTAGACATTTTTTGTCCAGCGGTTATCTTGCAACTACTTTTGCTAGTGGAGGATACTCTACTACTATGAAAGAGACTTCTCTACCTCTAAATGATCCCAAATGTTTGGTTTGGTTTAGCATAGTATTACATTGTAGAAAAGTCTTATTCTTTCATTATTCATATTCTTTTGCAAACTTGGGGCTACTCTACTTTTCCAATTAGATTTGATAGAATATTTTTAAGGTCTTAAGAGTTTAGTTAGTTTTTATTTCTTTATATTTCACATCATGGGTTCAATTTTGTCCCAACAAGTAATGTTGGATTTAATTTTTATTTTTGTTTTCCATTTCCTTATTATTCAATTATGTTATGAGTAAGAAAAATATTGGATCTTTCAAAATTTTAAAACTACTATTTTGAACGTTTAAAAGAAAGATAACATTGCATGTCTTTGTTATAATGCTTGAAAGTACAAAGCAAATAGATGAAAGAAGTTAAACTATCAAAGAATGTGAATAGCTTGAAGGAGCCTAATCCAAAAAGGTATAAGTCATGGATAGTTGAAACAAAGGAGATTCTAGGAATTTTAAAGGAAATCCTTAAGGAAGATTGTATAGGTTGAACCAAATGTTTCTAAATATAATCCCCAACCATTTCAATACTCTTATTTTAAAATGATCAATGTAAGTAGTTGGTAATCATAGTTCCCTTTCCAAAAATCTAAAGTTGTCACCCTTTTTATCTTGGCGTCTTTCCCTTTCTTTTTGGATCAATTCAGATCACTCCAAGAAATGGAGGAAGAACATAATGTAGAATTACATTTAAATAGAGCATTTTTCACCAAATTACCAAAGGAAAAAAGGTCACAACGCAAAGAACTACTAAGGGAAGTTTGTCTCTTAGAGGTCAAGCTGGTAAAATATAATAGGAGGTTGTGCATCTAGTGAAGGAGATCATAAACTTAATTTTGAGCTAAGTCCAAGTTCATAAATTTTTCTTCATTATATTATATGTGTTATTTTCCTTTTTTACTTTTTCCCTCTAATGCTACAATTTAAATTTATAATTAAGTTATGAACTTTAGCATTTTTAGTTTATATTTTTTTCATTTATAATTTTATTTTTTTAAAAAAATTATTTTAAAGATTTATCTAAATGTATCCATTTCTTATCTATTTTCTATCTTAGACCTATTCTACGTACGTTTCTACACATTTGATATATGATGTCATCACATTAAAATTTATTTTAATGATAATTTTTATTTCTAAAATAAAGCTTACAACTATTTATAATTATGTACAATGTTCAACGCAATGACTAAGATCAAATCTAAGACTTTTCTAAATTTAAACTTCATTGTTGCTCTACTAGCTAAGACTATTCCTATGTTTATGTACCTATATTGAAGACACCTTAAGAAATAGTCTCATAAAACATTTTTTCTAAAGGTATTTCTTATGATCCATCTCTACATATCAACACTCTTTTTGTGGTGTTATAAGGAGGGCTTGTTTTTTTATTTTTCTATCTTTTATTTTCTTATTTTATTTGGTGGTTCTCACATTAGTCTAAACTTTGGTGAGGTGGTTTTTTTAAATTTCATTATCATTATATGTCTTTCCTTTTCAAGTTTACTTTTGTTATATTTTGAATTAAATATTCTCTATTTTATATTTATTTTTATAGTTTTTCATTTTCACTTTATTTTTTAAAAAAACTTATTTTTCCATTTTTCATTTATAAAACATTACTTTAAAGTTTATCACTATTTTTTATATGTTTTGTTTATTAGTGAAAAGAGTTTCCATAGTATGTTTCATAGAGGACCTCTTACCCCTAACCCAAACAAACCTACTACCTATCATTTTATTTAAAGAAAACAACTAGCTTCACATTTTTCAAGTTTCCTTCCAAGAAAAACTAAAACTAAGATGATAGTTAATCCATCCTCTACTTACTTAGATAGTAATCCCTTTGCAAGCTATCATAATATCCCTAGACTCCTATAATATGTTAATTCTTTCTTTGATTCTACCTCTTTCACTAGTAATGTACATCAACATGTAGAATGCTCTAATATTCTATTAGGCATCTACAATATGACTAAAAATCACACAACGTATAAGGTCTTTGTGGTTACCTTTAGAAGCTGATGAATCGTAAGTTATGTCCATTGACTCGGCCCTATCGACTAGGTCTCATCATTGCAATATTTGATGTGTTGACATGGCCTTGTCAACATAGTGTCTGTTTTGCCTATAAATATGCACTCACCCACTATATTTATGGAACTCTTTGTCATGGTGTAGTAGAGCTCTTGTAGTTTTTCTTCAGTGGATTTAGAATATTTTCCTAACTACATGCAATAGGAGTCATTAAGTGTATAAATCTTTATACAAGCACTATTGTACCTAAGCATAGTAGTATGTGTGGCAATAAAGATGAGCTTTCTAGTGAACCTTAGAGCACTTTGGCTAGATTAAATATTTTCTTATGCATTCAATGTTTTTAGCAATTTTATTTAATTCTTTAAGTAATTAAGCTAAATTAAGCTAGATTAAATATTGATTAATTAAAAACATAAGTACACTAGCTTCGAGCATGTGTATGATGCTTGGTAATCCCATTAACACTTAACATTTGGTGACCTAGCATCATTATATGTGTCCAGGATGTGTACAAAAAGTGGGAATGATGCTTATGTTAAGATTAGTTAGGTGTAATTACTTAAATTAAACTAGCAATTAAATTACTTCATTCTTTTCATCCTTTATTTTAAGCACCCAAAACATAAAACATGAAAAAAATAAAAATCATATGCCTCAATTGCACTTAACCATACCTTTGCATATCACAAGTGTAACTAGGAAGACAACAAATGGCTGTCAAGGATAGGTCCACTTCATGGAGGCTAGTGTACTAAAAGAAAAAGGATCCATGGAATTCAATCAGATCATGCATGAATGCTTAGTAATTTATATTGTTAGGCATAGGGATACTTACTACTTACCATTGGCGTCATTGCCGGGAATTCTTTTTGTTTGAAACATGCACTATATAGGCATAGTAAAAATCATTAACCCTATTGGATGAACCCTAAGATCAAAATCATTCTAAAAATAAATATAATANGTTGGATGAACCCTAAGATCAAAATCATTCTAAAAATAAATATAATAATTTAAGAACATTGATATTTTATTCTAAGTGAAAAATGTCTTCTTCTCACAAGCATGATGATACTAAATCGTTAATGCCTAAAGAATGCAGGGTGGTATATACTCATCCAAATGAATATGTGCCTAACTTCACCTTCATCTTGCATTAGGATGAACAATTGCAGTGGCAAGAGATAGAGGGTAACATTGTATTGCCTCTTGATCGATCTATTCTTGAGATGTTGCTCCAAAATTTTAGGAGCTTGGGCATCTAGGATCTTCAAAAAGAGTACGTTGTGCATGACCATAACTCCTAGGACTACCATCCCACTAAAACACAACACAAAAGAGATCGACACTAGGCAAAGCATTATGAAGCTATGAAAGGGAGACAGTTCACTAATGCCTTGTTCCTGCATAACCAAAATGACAATGAGGATCCTTTCTCTAGGGATTCTCAACATGAAGATTCTCCACCCATTGACATTAATGATGGGGGCTTGAACTTGAATCTATAGTTCACTATCAACAATCCATGTTTGAACAAAAGTGGGAGTCAAAGTAGGGGCTTGGGCAAAAATCAAGATGATAAGAAAGTTGATGAACATAGCCATGAAAAGCATAGAGAAGGTAGTAGACATCCTGGTGGTGGCAGTCCTCCTCCCTCATCATCCTCTTCATCAGCAGCTTCTTCTTCCTCTTCTAGTTCTAATCAATGTCATAGAAAGGAAAACTATGATAAAGGTGAAAAATGAGATAATAATGATCGTCAAGCCTTCCATGAATAAAGGGGTAGTAGAGGACATCATAGGCATCATCAAAATAATGATGATGATAAGGCTTTGCTAGAAACTTAGAGCATGCTGAATATTGCAAAGGCACTAAAAATTTAAACCAAGCATGTGAAAGATAGTTAGATCAAGCAACTTGACATGAACAATATCTCCAAATTTGATGGGGGATATAACTCTGATCCAAAAACATATCTTCAAGTCTTTCACAAAGCTTGTGCCTTATAGAATATTAAAAATGTTGGCAAAAATTAAAATCATTTTCCAAGACACTCATCAAGGAAGCAAAAAGCTAGTATCAATCCTTGGAGCTGAAATCCACCCATAGGTGGAGTATAATGCTAAATCTATCCAATGATAAGTATCAGGCATACTCTTGAGTGTCTAATCTAAGAAGGTAGATACAAGGATGAAATCAAGGAACACATAAACCCTTGGATGCCACCATGGGCAGATACTATTCTCTCATACACTAATGCCTTGGCCATGGTTATTCTCAATAGGAATAAATTCTCCACATGATAGATGGACTTAGATAAACAATGAGAACTCTTGGGATCTATGCCCAAGGAAGACTATCAAAATTTAGAGCCCATCAGATTCAAAAGCTTATAGAGTAGGTAGCAAAAGAAGAAGAAGAGTTGAAAAATGGAAATGTGCTAAAGATTATATTTGGAATCCTTCCATTAGAAAAGAAAGGTCTAATTTTGTGATGAGGAGGAGGCACCATGTGATGAGGTGGTGCAGCAAAAAATCTTGCCAATTCAGAAATCTATTTTTGATATATTAGCTAGGGTTGATAAATTATGGAACTCTTTGGATGAAAAATTTTAAATTACTATGAAAATTATAGAGGAATCGAAAGACCAAGGTAGTGATCATGATCGTAGGAAAAGGAAAGAAGCTAAACATGCCTACCAAAGGGGTAAGGCCAAGGTTGTTGCAGTAAAAGAGGTTGTGGGGTTAGAATAAGATGATGATGGTGGATGTGACATTTTCCAATATGAATATCCTAAAGGATGTTACCTTGCTATGTCTATTGGATTTTGGGATGTACACACTAAATCCTAGACTAGTAAGAAGGAAAGCACCCAAAAGATTGCCTTATCCTTAAGGCAATTCAAGGTAGTTCCACTAGCAGCAATAAACTTATTATCCAAGTGGAGCTCCATCATAGCCATATGAGAAATACAATTAATGGAAACATCTATAGTCATGGGGGATGCCACAAGAAAGGTACCAATACCTTTATAGGTAACCAAATCCATATGAGTACTATGTTTAGAAACCAATGTCTCCATGTGACTTTTCTAGTCATGCTTCTTTTCAGCATCACTACTACCCTTTAGAGTCTCACAGAACTCATTCTCCATCTACTAGAGGGAAAATCCCATATCCTTATCATCCTCCTCATCCTTCAACACATGCTTCTCCACCCTTAACCTAATTATCACTTGCTTCATCTATGTATGATGAGCTTCTAGCCTAGCTACAACAATGTAATGCTAGTAGGATTGTTAACTTACAATTGTCTTCTTAGCTAGTGGTTTAGAACCAAGGTCCTATAAAAAACCATTATTTCAAAATAATAGCCCTACTAAATCATCACCTACTTATGTGAATGGTCTCCCTATATCTCTTTCATCCTCTACATCCATTCCTCTCAAAAGCCCTTCAAACTAAATGCCTTCCAAGATCTACATAGTTATACTAACCCATGCTATATCTAATTGAATTAAGGCTGGAAACCTTCCTAGGAAAAGAGCTAATTATAGAAGTCCTCTCATCTATTTGCAAATTAGTAGGAATGAGCCATGCAAGGCTCTTCTTCATTCAGGTTCTAGATTTAATCTAATTTCTCACAAAATGTACAATGCTTTCCTCCTCTCAACAAGAGAAACATCTATTTAGAATTAGCAAATTAACCCATCATTGTTCCATTGGAACTAGTAGAAGATATTGTGACCACTATTTGTGGGTGGTCTTATCCTGGTGATTTCCTAATAATCAAAGTTGAGAACTACAAGGGGGATTTTCCAATTATTATGGAAAGGGCTTGGTTAGCACTATTGATGCAAAAATGGACATCAAAGTTCTTTTCCTAGAAATTTCTAAGGAAAATGTATTTGGAAAGATTAATAAGAAACAAGTTTCATGCTTTGCATACAATGATACCTGGTGCAACTACATGTAGAAACTATGGTCCATGAAAAGAGCATCCATTTCTGCATGCAGGTAGTGTGCAAATGAGGTAGATATTCAAAGGTGCCTATACATAGCAGCCACAAAATATGAGGGCATCCAGTGGTTGATATTTAATCTTGAAAGTACCACACTTTGCATGGAACCTACTAAGAGCCTAACGTGTGCCTATGTTGAAGGCATGGATGAACTAGGGCAAGTTCATCACCAACTCTCTAATGATGCAAATGATGATACCAATTAAGAAGATTTGGAAATCCTTAAAAATTATAAACAAGAGTCCTTAGAGTTAAAAGCTATACCTACTATCATGGAGTACGTATTTTTGAAAAATGGCAAGTTGGTAATCATCAATGCTAATCTTGCTCCTAAAAAAAAATAGATGTTGTAAAGGGTCATTAATAAATGGCCAACAACNGAAAAAAAATAGATGTTGTAAAGGGTCATTAATAAATGGCCAACAACCTTTGCTTAGTCATATCCTGAATTCACAAGGATTGATCCTAGGATATACAAGCATCATATCTACATTGATCCAACCATAAAGTTAAAGATGTAGCCATAGTAGAGGTTAAATCCTAAACTAAAACAAATTGTCAAAGAGGAAATTTAATAACTCCTCAAGGAGGGGTTTATCTATTCCATTCTAGATAGTGAGTGGATTAGCCCACTCATAATTGTGCCAAGGAAATGTGGTAAGTGGAAATTCTGCATTCACTTCTGGTTGCTAAATATAACAATATTCGAATATTACTTTCAATTACCATTTGTGAATCAAGCGTTGGACACTATATTTGGGCATTGCTATTAGAACTTTCTAAATGGTTATAGTGGCTATACCCAAATCTAGATTGCATCAAAGGATTAGGCCAAAACAACATTCATGAGTTCCTATGAGACTTTTGCATATCAAAATATGCCTTTTGGTTTGTACAATGCTCCTACAACATTCCAACGCTTGGTCTTGAGCATCTTTTAGCAACAAATTGGTTGCAGGGTGGAAGTCTTCATGGATGAATTTAACACCTATGGTGCTATATTTAGGCAAGCCTTGGACCACCTTGAGTAGGCACTTAAAATATGTGTGAAGATGAATCTTTGGCTTAATTGGAAGAATAGACATTTGATTATCCAAGAGGGCATTGTATTGAAGCATAGAATTTCTTATACAAGGATTAAGGTGGACCTTAAAAGGATAAGGGTCATCTAAGGAATAACTCATCAACCAAAAACCATTAAAGATGTCTAATCATTGCTTGGACACACTAACTACTACTAAAAGTTTATAGAGAATTTTTTTAACATCAAAAAATCATTGGTCAAGATTACAAAGAAAGATGCTTCATTCATCTGGACCAAGAAATGCAAAAATGCATTCTAGAGCCTCAAGTAAAATATCATAAAGACTCTAATTATACAAGCACCTGAATATTTTCATATAATGAAAAATGCATCAAATTATGTCTTGGGAGATATGCTTATGCAATTGGATAACAAGAAATGTCCATATTACATCCACCATGCAAGTCGAAGCATTGTGGATGCATAGCTCAATTACATCACAATGGAAAAAGGATTAATGTCAATGGTGTATGATCTAGAGAAGTTTAGCAACAATGTGCTTGGATACAAAGTGTTTGTTCACCCTAAACATAGTGCCATTTACTTCCTCATGAACAAGCCAACAATGAGCCCTTGTGTCATACGGTGGCTAGTGATCTTGTAGGAGTTTGATCTTATAATGGTAGATCAAAAGGGAACTGAGAATGTGATCATTGATCACTTGTCTTGGTTATGATGGGATGAAAAAGAGGAGGAGAGCATACTCTCTAACAAATTTCCTAATAAACTCCTCTTTACTGGTGCAATAAATGAAAAACTAAGTGATGAATCAAAATAGTATGATGACATCCTCACTTATCTTCTCACTTAGGAGATGCCATAAGATCTAGACCATAGGAAGAACTAGAAATTTCTTCATCAAGCCAAGTGTTTCATGGAAATAAATAGACACCTTTACAAGGTGTGCACTTATGACCTAGTTCATTGGTGTGTACTTGATGCTGATCAACTATGCATTTTCTAAGATGCTCATGAGGGTTCTTCTGGGGGCCACTATGCTAGGAGATGCATGGCCATTAAGATCCTGATGGTAGGGTATTATTGGCCAACCATCGTTAGGGATGCCCACCAATTTGTATGATCTTGTGAAGATTGCCAATGATATGATAGGATGACCACACAAATGGAGAAACCTCAACAACACAATTTATATGTACTACCTTTCACAATCTTATGCAATTCTTAGGCATTGAACATAAACTAACAACACCCTACCATCCCTAAGCCAAAAATCAAGTAGAAGTTCCTAACAAGAACTATTAGCAAATATAGGAGAGACTAAAGCACAAAACTTAAAGATGCCCTCTAGGCATACCACTCAACATGGAAACTTCCTATAGGCTACTCTCCCTATGAGCTGTTGTATGAAAAATTACCAGCTCTACCTATCCAATCTAAACTCTACATACTTTCAATAGTTTGCGACTTGGACCTTGACCTTAGCCTAGCACAAAAAGAAAGATTAATCAACTTTAATGTGCTAGATGAAAATTGATTAGTATTCCTATCCTTGAATGAAGTGCACAACAAAGTCAACAAAAAGTGCCATGACCTGAGGATTAGAAAAGTGAAATTTCAACTTGAAAATAACATCCTCTACTAGAACTCCACACATGTACCTCAATGAACTAAGTTCCAAACATTATATAAGGGACCTTATATTATCTATTAAACCTTTTCTTTTTGGTCCATCTTGATCTACAAACCTGAGAGCCTAAACAAAAAGCAACTAGTTAACACATACCAAATTCAACTTTTCCATTAGCCCAAGCAAGCTAGTGGAATCAATGCCTCAATAGATGGATGATCATGCTCAATCTTTTGGATCTTCTCCTTATAGCTTAGCCATGATGGAGATGGACATCAATGCTAATCATTTAAAGTGGTTCCTTAGTTTTTCTAGTTTTTTGTTTTACACTTTCTTGTTATATACCTTTTCTATTTTACACTTTGTTATTTTTCCAAACCTTTTATTTTACAACATCATTAGTATGTTTTATTTTTCTTGAATATTTTATAATTTCTTTTATATTTTCCATTATTTTAATGTGAATTTTCATTCTTTTCTAATAAAATTACTTTATTACCAATAGGACATAGCGATGTTGTCACTATTTGCTAATGGTGGTTTGTACTTAATGTTTTTGATTACTTATGTATGATTTCTATTTTTGAATTTTGATGATTGATAACTTAGGAAAAGATTCCTTTTTATGGAGCAAGCAATGAGTCCACATTATCTACCCATCCACAAACTCTATGATTTTCCTTGTTTTGAAAACATGAGATCCCTTTTCATTAACAAAACCTTAACGAATTTGTGACCTTGGTAGTTTTTAGACTTGGAAAGGATTCAAAGGTTTGAAAAGGGTGTGACTTAAAGGGGATTCAAATCTCTTTGTACCTTCCACAATCTTGAGTGCAAGTGTGTTTTTCATGAATTTCTTACCATTCCATGTCAAACAATAATAGGAAATTGAATAAGAATTTGCATGGTGTTGTTCCAATCCAGAAATTCCAAGAAAAAAAAATATGATGGGATTTCAAAACACACCCCTTAGAAAAATAAATGGGCTACAAGCAGTAGTTATGGGACTAGAAAGACATTTTACCCATGCCTAAAGGTCCCCTCTAACTAAGGCCCTTTCTCACCTCATGCTTCTCTTTTCTTCTTAAATAAGAAATTGTGGTTGTATGTGGGAGCATTCTTGTGTTTCAAGGAGGTGGATTGGTCCTAGAGTGGTAATGCAATGTTACTGAAAGTGGTTGGTTTTGTTCTAGACTAAGGTTGGACTCTATCAAGTGATTTAACCACACATTCCACAACAAACTTAATGTGACCAGGACTAGGAACTCCATTCCACTATCTCCATCATCCATCAATGCTTTCATAGCTCACCTCACTACTGATTGTCCATGTTTTCATCCAATGTCTTAGTTTGATGTGTCAAAATTCCTAAATAGATTCTCTGGGTTTGGTCCTTAACTTTTTGTAACCATTAATCAACTATGGGACCCACGAACTCCTTAGTTGAGGTTATGCAAGGAAAAAAAGGGCATGTGCCGCTATGGGGAGAACCCACTTGCATATCTCATGATTTGGTTGTTAAGTTCCTTACCTTTAGATGTTTTTGTAATCAAATATTTTGTGTGCCCCATCATGCATCCAACTATGCATTCCTTAAGGCATTTTTCTTCATCAAATATCATTTTCAAATCATTTCTCAATTTTATAAACTTTAAAATCCTCTTCTAATATTTTCATCATTTATGGATTTTTGGGCTTTCAATTGATCCTCATTTCACATGAAAACTCATTATTTGTTTTTTGACAAAGTCAATGGAGGTCAACAATGATGTCGACTAGGCTTAGTCAATGCAACCAGATGCATCAACTTGGCCCTTTTGACTAGGTCCAGTCAACACAACGCAAAAATTCTACAAATACCACCCAACATTTTTAAATTATTTTTCAATTTCTTCAAAATGAGAGGGTACTTTTTGAAATTTTTTAGAGTCCAAAACCTTCCAAAAACCCATAACTTTCAGACTATTTGTCCAAATCACTCCATTCTTCAATCCTATAGCTACTGGAGGTAAGCTCTTACTTGTGGAGGCCACAAACCTTAATGTTTCTAAGAAAAAGTTTTCAAAATTTTTCTAACTCCCCAAAAGGGTTAATTAATAGAATAACATTAAACCATCAATTTTTGAGAGTTTAACCCTTCCAACAATCTCTAGTAAACCTAGCATTATTTATTAATATTAAAATAAGAATAAAATAACGATTGAAATGATCAAATTGATCATGATCATAACTTAGCTAGGTGTAACTTTCCCAAAGAGATAAGGCATCCTAATTATTCCAAGTTATACATTAAATGCTAACCCTTGGTCATGTTGTGATCACAAATGGCACCAAGACCAAAATGGCCATAGGAAGGGGAACCATCTCAACAAAGGGACAAATGATTCAAAGCTAGAAGAAAATAGTAGGAATAAGCCCAAGAGTAGGTTGTAGAAACTCATGTAATGGGACCTCTTCGGGAGGAACCCAAAGTGACATTTGTTGAATAGATTCCGAAAGAAGAGGCTGCAATAGAAAAATCTCAAAGAAGAGAGGCACCAATGCCCATACCAATACTTGAGATCACATTGACACAAGCTTTCCTTCATACAATCAAGCCTCATGATGTCCAATGCTCAATTCTCCAAGAACTAAACTTTGGACCTGAAACACCCAAAAATTTACATGTTATAGTCAATATTCACCATGAAGCTTTTACTCCATGAAACCTGAGGAAAAACTTCATTATAAATGTAGAAATTGTAATCCACAATGGGAAATTTCACATAGTTTATACTTTTGGGGCTGAAAATAGTTTATAATTTTGGGGGGCTGAAAATGCCTCATAAGTGGTCAAAGCCTCATTCCCCAAGTGAAAAAAGTCATCTAGTGTCTATATTTAGGTTTGGGAGAGTTAAAAACAACTTTTGGAATGCCAAAAAAGGTAATTTGATGGGTTTTATGAGGGATATACATTTTTCTACCATGGAAACACATGTAGGGGGTTAGATCTCACC
This sequence comes from Gnetum montanum, assembly GCA_015680685.1. Lineage (NCBI taxonomy): Eukaryota > Viridiplantae > Streptophyta > Gnetopsida > Gnetales > Gnetaceae > Gnetum > Gnetum montanum. The sequence goes on from MNCI01001543.1 coordinate 192,488, forward strand.
TATTCCAAATGTGAAAAGATGGAGGTTTTGGAAACTTTCCCCCTTCAACATGGAGACCACATGCATAGCTTGGAAACTTTTTCCCCTCAATGTGGAAGTTTCTCCCCAGCCTAGAAACTTTCCCTTCTTAGCATGAAATGTTTTCCCACCCAATCATGGAGGCTTTGTTCCCAGTGTAGAAAATTAAATTCTGCAATGTGGAAGCCACAAAAGAAAAAATTCATCACTTAATGCACTTCAATGTTGACTAGCCACTTCAACAAGCATAGTGGAGAGCTCAACATGAAAGATTCATCTCTAGTGTTAAAGGTGTGCCTTGGTTACTATTTATAGTAAATAGAATGGCCATGGGGGGAAGCACTTACTATGTACGGTAACCTCCCAAATTTGGGCATCCATCTCACCTAAAATTTAAACAAATTTTCAGCCATTTCATAGCCAATTTTCAGTCATTTTTTCAACCAAATAATGGCCACTTTATAGCTCCATTCATGGCCCAAAGATCCTATAAAATTCAACCTCAAACATCATTTATAGGTTTTAGAATTTTCAGCAAGTTCACCAAATTTTGACATACAAGCACTTTGGCAATTCAAAAGTTTTGAGCAAGGGCAAAATTAATAAGTAATTGATAGACACCCAATTTTTTCACAATTCCACACTTGGTGCATTTTCTAGCTTTCAAGAGCTCTTGTAAGTTCCCATGCTTGCATTCTCTTGAACCTGAGCATGGAAGCATTATAGCATTAAGTCACATAACTTGAAAATATGAGGTCATAGAAGTGAAGGAAGGTTCGATAGCATTAGGAGTGGCTTAGCACTTGGATCATAGAGAAAATCACATTGGCTTCAATGGGCTTTGAAATCTTGCATAAGTGAACCCTCTTTTTACTCATCTAGGCACCATTTGTACACATTTCTCTATCTTATTCTTTATTCATTCTCAATAAATTTTTAAGTTTTGAGTTTTGTGTTTAGAAAATAAATTTTATTTTCTATTCATTATTGAAATCTATTTATATTCCCATGTTTCGCATCTCATAAGTCCCTAGTTGATCTTCTGAACTAACTAGGCCCTCAAATTCCATTTCTCTCATGGAGGCCCTAGGGATTTAGGGTTGCAGAAGTGTTACACCAAGGATCCTTGGTTTTATTTTAGTGATTGTGGTTTTCAATTGCAATAGGGCCATTCTTAGAAAATGTTCTAGTAGAAGTCAAGACATGGTTAAAAACTCTTCCATGTGGCCAATCATCACTTCTAGTGGGGAGTGGTACATGGGAGAGATATATCTCTTATGCAATAAACAAAAGGTAGGAGCCACTGTGAGAATCAAGAATATTCAAGTATCCTACTTAGAAAAGCTATGGCATAGGTTCTTGGTCTACCTGATTCTAGAACCCATCTAACATAGATCTCCATGCATGTAGACCTAGAGGCAAAAAGAAAGTGGACCTAGTAGTGTTATGGGGTTGATCATAATGAGTTTTGTGTCCTCACACTGATGGATCACATATACTCCAAGATAGTGGCTTATCATCTCAATTTGATAGTCAGGCCTAGCAAGGTGACTACTTTCTCTACCCATACATGTGGCACTTTGAGTAGAAAATTCCCTGTAAACCTTCCATAGTTAATCTATCTAGAGATGGATAAGTGCTTCAAGGAAAATGAATGTGGAAGAAAAACCTTGCCCTTTCTATGCCTTATTAGGAAACTCTGTATAAGGCAAGGATAGTCTGTTATGTAAATGACACAATCAAGCATACTCCCATTGCCTCTTGATCTGAAATGAAAAAAGGAAAGAGCCTTACTAAGTCCAAAGAAGAAGAGTAGCAACTGCCACCTCCACCACCCATTAAGGAAAAAACACAAAAGGCCCACATAGCCATTGAGTTCCTACACAAAATCTAAGAGTAAATCTTGCATGAGTAGGAGCAACAAGTAGGAACAACTGGTGGGGATCCATCTGTATACCATCCTACAATGACTCACCTCAACAAAGTAGCTTACACAATTACTCAAATGGAGGGAGGTGGACCAATATTCTTAGCCCAAAGAACCTAGCTTACCCATGAGTTTAAATCTTAGTGCTCAAGAGGTAACAGTGTCTCTCTCACAAGAATAGCAATTCATAGAAATCTTTGGAAATGCCACTAGTTTTTCAATGCACTTGGAGGAGATTGAGGGGGTAACTATCTCGGTGATGTAGCACCAAGGGTAGGAGACCATAGGAAAAGTGGTTGCTAATCAGATTGTCAAAGTACTAAATGCACTTAAGGTGTCTATACCATATGTTTCTAGACTCAGAGATGTGCAAACATCCATAGGAACTATTAGTAGTTGATTAAGTGTAGCCCAGCATGAGGAGTTTCTAGAAAGATTAGTGAAAAGTGGGCAACCAACTCCAAATATCTTTGATTTTCTAGCTAACATCACCACAACCCAGTTGGAGCTACTTGAAGCAAAGGGCAAATGCATCATTCTGGAAGGGTAACTTAAAACAACTCAAGAGCAAAATAAATACTTGGCCACAGAGGTTACTGAATTAAGATCATGCCTTGTTGATCCCATTCTTCTTAACCCTACACTAACAAGAGATGAATCTTTTCAAAAACTTCAAGATAGACTTAAACAATTTGAAGTCGGGATGGTGACGATCGTCTTTTACTAGTTTGTGGCTGAGGCCAAAACATATTTAGTTTAGAAGGACTTGTTCTAGACACACTAATAGAATGAGATGGTAACCATAGAGAATTATCACCTATGGAATGTTAATGTGTAGAAACAAAAAATGCAAGAATTCATCCATCAATAGTAGAAGTATCTAGCCAAGATGACCACTGAGCTTAGGACATTCACAACAGAGAATAGAAATCTCTCTATTGATAAAGTCCATGCCTTACACCAAAAATTTGCAATTGAGATTGCTTCCTAGAATAATGAGGCTTTCAAATTTAAGAGAGTTAAGAACCACTATAGAAATCAAGTTGGCCTATAGAAAGAAGATAATGAGAAACACATCTAGATGTCTAAGGTAAAAGTTAATGAAACTGTCTAGCAAATCTAGTAAGGAAAAGTGATATGGCAACCTCTCATTAATGGGATAGATTCCTACAAAAAATTGGAGATATACATAAAGAAGTTGCAAATCGAAGAGATGACAGAATACATGGAGCTCACAAATCTCTGATATGAAAACCTAGCAATGCTGACTACTAAACAACCATAGTCAGAGTTAGAGAAAGAAGTGGCCAACTCGTACTTGCTATACAAGGCATAGTTTAAGAACCACAAGTAAAGTAAGCAAAATATTTATATTTCAAATATTGAACTAAAAATTCTCAAGGCAAGATTCGCTAATCAAAGATCAACTACTAAGAAATTGTCTAGAAGAATGAATGACTATCAAGAATTGCAAAATTCAATTAAGGAATTTGAGATCAAATGTAAACAATTTGCTACCTAGTTCCTTAATATTAAGGCGTTGTTGCCAACAATGCCTTATCATTGGGATGTGCCAATTCCAACCCACATTGGTGAAGCTATGTGGACCATGCATGATCCTAGGAGTAAGGAAGAGAAGATGAAAGCATTGTTGGATGTTTTTTATCTTCCACCAAAACTTGCAACTGTAGTAGGACAACTACAATAGCCTCAACTACCACGTGTGCTTGAAGCAAGAGAATGTCCTTCAGAACCTTAGGAGCCTCCACTACCTAGGACCATTTAATCTTGTTCATCATCCTTACATCATCAAAAGGATTATGTTTGTAAAATTTTATCCCGATGTTCAATTTTGTAGTCTTGAACACCAATATTTCTTGTAATGATTATATATCTATACACTCAAGCACTTAGTATTTGTTTGTATTTATTATATGTCTATCATCAGTCAATAATTCCATACCTTCCCAAACTTGTAAAGAACTTGAGGACAAGTTTTCATTCAGTCATGGGGGTATGATGAATCATAAGTTGGGTGCATTGACTAGGCCACATTGACTAGGCCCTATCGATGCATGATTTGATACATTGATGCATGATTTGATACATTGATGTGGCCCTGTCAACATTGTGTTTGTTTTTTCTTATAAATATGCTCTCATCCACTATATTTATGAAAATTCTTATCATATTGTAGTAGCATAAGTCATTGAATGTATAGATCTTTATTCGAGGACTACTATACTTAAGCATGGTAGTGTGTGTGGTGATAAACCCAAGCTTTCTAATAAACCTTGTAGCACTTTAGCTAGATTAAATATTTTCTCATGAATTTAATGTTTTCAATAATTTTGTTTAATGCTTTTAAGTAATTAAGCTAAATTAAGTTAGATTAAATAGAAATTAATTAAGCACATGAGTACAATTTCTTTGAGCATGCATATGATTCTTAGTAATCTTAGTAATGCTTAATGTTTGGTAACCTAGTAGTGTTATACATATTCAAGGTGTGTATGGAAAGAGGGAATGAATGCTTATGTTAGGATTAGTTAGGTGTAGTTACTTAAATTAAAAGAGCAATTAAATTACTTCATTCTTTTCATCCTTTATTTTAAGCACCCAAAACATAAAACATGAAAATAATAAAAATCATATGGCTTAGTTGCACTTAACCATACCTTTGCATATCACAAGTGTAATTGGGAAGACAAAAAATGACTGTTAGGGCTAGTTTCACTTCCTAGAGGCTAGTGTATTAGAATACGAAGGGTACATAGAATTTGACTAGATCACACATGAATGCTTAGTGATTCATATAGTTCAATGTAGGGTTACTCACTACTCATTAGAAGCAAAGACACACAATTATTTCTTATGCTCTCCAACACTTCTATTAATCCATGGCTAGACTTTAAGAGAGACTTCTTACTCCACTTTAATAAATTCACTAATCCCACCTTAATCTCAAAAAACATTACGAGTCTACAAAAAGTACTTGGAGAAAATATTCATAACTATAATTTAAGATTTATTCATTAATTATCCATGTGATGGTATTCTCAACTATTACCTCTTCACTATTGATTCATTTTTTCCCTATACCATCAAATCTTATCATAACATCATGGAATTGCAAGGACCATTGGCTAAAGCTATTAAACTAGAATAAATTATCTAAATGAACTACCTTCAAACATAATTTGAGATTATCTAAATGGAAATTAATCAAAATATTTAATTCAATTCATCATAAGTCTAGAAGAAATGTCAAATCCTATTGGATAGATTCATCAAATAGAGAACTAGAAAAACCAAATCATCCGAATATTAACTTTACTTCAAAAGATTTCAAATGAAGTAGTTGAACTAAAGAAAAATAATAACAAGATTACTATATAAACTAAAAAACTAAGCATATCAATTAATAATGATTATTGTTGCCTTCAAAATACTAGAAAACATTTGGAGAAAATCTACCGACAATTCTTAGCTCTATATGGTGATACTTCCAAAAACCAATAAAATAACAAGGCTTCAATTATGGCTCTTAATATTCCTCATGAAAAGGGTAATGAAGAAGCTGATTCATGTGAATAAGTGATGGTAATAAATTCCAACACACACAATATTCGCTATCATAAACTTAGTGACATTGTAAATGCTACTCAATAATGAACTAGGAATAACACTTATACCCCTCTCAATAAAAGAGTTTGTAGTGAAAATAACATAAATAATCAAATAGGAACATCTCAAATAAATATTCAACAACAATCAAACCAAAATTCTATACTTAGAAGAAACCCACATCAACATAAAATTAAATATGAACATAAATCTAATAACTTAGTTGAAGATTTAAAAAGCGTTAAAGCCCAAATTTTAATGTATGATATCCTACATTTTAATGAAATGAATGATGTGATCCAAAATATGGTTAATACACCTAAAATTGATAAAGAAAAATCTCCAATAACTAAAAAAAAGCTTCATTTTGTAGAGAGTTCTAATGCTTTATTAATACAAAATTCAAGAAATTTAATGTTAACGAAGAAAGATCAACCTCCTTTTCTAATAACCTTAATTATTTTAGGTAAAAAAATTGATAACTATTTGATGGATTCTAGTGCAATAGTTACTGTCATGCCATTAGAAGTTTGTAAAATTTTAGAAGCTCAAATGCCCCCCAAACAAGAAGTATCATCCAACTTGATGGATCCAATGTACCTTTGGAGGGATCCTTACAAGTAAATGTGCAACTAAAGTAATATCCTAGTTTTATATGCTACACTAACATTTTAGTTGTATATATACAACAAACCTATGATATTCTCTTATCTTAAGGTTTTGAAGCCTATTTTGAAGGTTTCTTTAAAAAAATTTCAGAATTACTAATTCCAATTAAAGGAAAATTTGAGTTATCACTTCTAGAAAACCTTTCTATAAACATATGGTAATAAATTTTAATCAACAAAATCTATGAATCAAGAACTTAGAAGGAGAGGTTGAATATGTTCCCTGATTAAAACAAATATAACCACCAAAAACATCACATAATTTTTACATGATTTCTCAAATTGAGTACCTCCACATTTGGAGAGTAGAATCCTTGCACATCTCTAGACTTTGTTCCTTACCAAAATGTGGTTTAGAGGGCACCATAACCTTTATAAAGTCTGAGCTTTTCTCTAGAGTTTTTTGACGATGCAAACACACTCAATCATGCAAGGTCCCAACAAGCTCAAAATGTGCTTTAAATAATTCTAAAACCTTTTTAAAATTTGAGCTATGCACCAAAGTATTTTATTGCTATAAAACCACTCAATCCCTCAAGGTCCCGATAAGCTCAATGAAGATGTCCAAAACTTAGACATTGAGGATTTAAAAATCATTGTAGTAACTAGAGTCTTCAACATTTGTAATGCATCCATTTCTTGAACATCTATTCATGGGTTACTTTGCCTTTGTAGAGATGCATCTTTGAATCTCATCAACTTATGCAATAAATGTCCATTAAAATCCATACAATATTCTTGATGAAACAATAGACATATTGCTAAAGTGCTGAGATGTCAGAGTAATCATATTGAAATAATGTGATAGATGTCTACCTCCTAAGATGAATGTATGCTATCAAAATGAGATTTCTTACACGTAGCTAAGATGTCTAACTATTAGAGTATATATCTAACTTGCCAAGGCCAAAATCAAAAGTTCTCATTTTGAGGTTTGAGACTTTCAAGCATCACCAAACAACTCCCAATAGCCCCCATAACCTCCTAGACTCATTAAAATAAGTCAAAAACACCCCCAAACATGGAAAAACACCCTAGGATCATCCTCAAATAATCAAAACAAGAAAACACACATAAATAGCACACATACATTGAGGATTACATAAGTGCTAGGTGACATCCTCATCAAATGTCCATAAATTTGCAATGCCATATCAAGATCAAGTTTGGAAAATTTTGAAAGTAAGGCCTTCCATTAGTAGTACCTTATGACAAAGATAGCAAATAATTCATATTCTAAAGGAATTTATTTTAAAATTTTGTTGTTCTTAGAAGATACATGAATTACATTAAAGGTACCAATTCAAATGCTTCAATTACCATACATCAAAAATCTTATAAAAATAATTGGACTTTATGATTTTACAAGGAAGCAACAATTCCATATCATAGCTTAATTAAGAGTATGGAACACAAGACATATATATTTAAACAGCAATGAATATTCAACAAAGAGCCTTTGGTCCATGAATTATAGTCAAAGGGGCTTTAAACCACTTGAAACTAATATATTTTAGTTAAGAACATGATTTATAAACAAAAAATTTAAAAGTTACACAAGCAGGTGTTATAGCTCAACAATTTGCAAGATCTAGTGGAAATTTCTTTGGATATTCAAAGATTTCCAATACCTTCCATTCAACCATTTTTCTAAATGCTATCATAAAAGTAAACTAACCTAGTTTAATCTCATCAAGTGAAGGAATGTTGATTATAATTATACTTACAATTGCTTACCTTGCTTTTGGGTATGGACATAGTTAATATAGTTTAGGATGAGTTCCTCTATCATAGAGTACCTCCTTGGAATGCATATGATATTTTCCTTTTCTAACATCAAGATATTTGTTTAAGTTACTAGCTTTCTCATCTAGGGCCTCCAAACCTTTCTACCCTACAAGTCATACTTTCCAATCTTCTTTGGATAAGACCATGTAGTCAATTTATAATGCTTTGATCATAAATAATAATAAGATTGCTTATGCCCAAAATTACCATAGTAAAAACACATACTATTTCTCATTTTGACTACATGAGCAACACTAGATATATATATCCTATTTGATGAAGTGCTTGTAGATGTGTTATAGTGGGAATGATTTCTTAGTTCTCTATTATTATTTGGATCTCCACTTTGTCCTAGCATGATTTGTAGAGTTTCCTTCTCCTGTGTTAACCTATCATTGATGAGCTTCAAATATGCAAGATTCTTGTTAATCTACTCATTGAAAAGGGTTAATTTTTATACCTCAACCCTTTGGTGTTAGTTTTTCTTTTCAAGATTTGATCACTTTATATTAAGTTGAGATATCTCTATTTCTTTAGTATACATGCCCTTTTTCATTTTGCTACATAAAATTTGAAATAAATTACCTTATTACAAAGTAGCTCATACCTTTATTCTAAAGAAGTCTCATCTTCTTTAGCTTCATTATTAGATAATAAATCATTGATGATTTCTTGATTAGACAAGACTATATATGAAAATATGAATATTTTGGTGTATTACTTGTTTCCTCTTCATCATCCCAACTTATGTATATGTTACTTCTTCTCCTTTCTTCACTATACTTATTTGTTATGACCTATAAACATTGAAGCATTTGGAGGCAATATGACCTCTTCCACCATGCCCAGCATTCCATAGAAAAGGTATCAAAATTTGAAAGTTTAGATTGATTATCTATATTCTTATCTTTTCCACCCAAAATTCTTTTGATGAATTGAGTGCATCCATCCAAGATGAATGCCCAAACTAAGAGCCTTACATACCTAAAGAACTCTTGCATTTGAGTCTTCTAGCATGTAAATATGATGCCATTGAATATTGATAGTTGATGTATGATCCTCCTTCCATCATTCACTCCTAAGTTGTTACACTAAAAACCATGAGTAGTAGGCTCCAATACCACTTATGGATCAATGACTTAGAAAGGGGGGTTTCATAAGTTACAAAATTAAAACAATTACAACCACCAAAAACTAGACATAAGTTATACATGGTTCCCTAACTTGGATACCTCCACACTTGAAGGGTAGAATCCTTGCATACCACTTAAATTTGTTCCTTATCAAAATATGATTTAGAAAGCATCACAACATTTACAAATTTTAAGATTCACTCCAAAGTGTTTTAATGCTATGAATACACTCAACCCTGCAAGGTTCCAACAAGCTCAAAATGTAATTTAAATGACTCCACAACCTTTAAAAAATGTAAGCTCTATACTAGAGTGTTTTTTCACTATAAAACGACTTAACCCCTTAGGATTTAACAAGCTCAACATAGATGCCTTTCTATAAGAAGCAAATCAACCTCGTACGGCTTACAAGAAAGAAGAAAAGAATCAAGGAAAGGCTATAAGTAAATTTACAAATTCCTTTTAATGAAAGCTCTCAAAACATTCAGGACAATATAAATGATTGAAACAATGAAGAACAAAGTCATATCTCTTAAAGCTTATAATGGTTGATATTCAATGAATAGTGCTTGCACATTATCCAAGAATTCTACATTGTACTATACCCTTTAAGTTTTCAAAAACTCTGTGGAATTTCTATAATGACTATAATTTGGCTAGCTTGGACATCTAATTTGAAGTGAATATGTCTATCTATAATTACCCTAAATTCAACAGAGACATCTACCTAAATATGTAGACATTTATCCTTAGACATCTTTTCCAAGAGTTAGATGTCTACTACCAAAGTGAGATGTCCATCCTATAAGCACATTGGACTTTGAATCATTTCTTTGACATTTTAACATCTTGGCAGTCCCCAAAACATCTTCATTTGGCTCGTAGACTTGTCTTGTATCCTATCTCTTATCTTGTCATCCCAGCATAGCTCTCATTCAATTTATCTCTCATTTTTAAGTCTTTGATCTTCTTGTCATCTCAATGTAGCTCTTGTTCTAACTCAAGATTTTTTCTTTGTCCCAATCTAATGTCTTAATACATTAAAGCTCTTCATTTTGCTATTGTCCTCTAGTGAAGCTAAAGCCATCAATTTCACTAAACCTATGACAAAAAATATGATTCAGTGTGAAGCACTTATATATGGAATTTAACTAACCTTATACTATGAATTATCAAAACTTAAAATTTATAATGATTCTCAACTTATAGTAAATCAAATCAATGGAATTTTTGAAGATAAAGATTTCATAATGAAAGTGTAAAAAGTATACATACTCAAACGTTTCAAGAAATTTGATCACATATCCATATAACATGTTTCTAGATTATAAAATTATGTCTCTAATGCATTAGCTCAAATGGAAGATACTTTAAATGTCATATTTTGATAAAATTCTTGACATTTTAAAATTATCATTAAAAAGGTCAAGTCTTACTCCATTCTAGATAATATTATTTATTTCCAATTTTTTGATGATGATCATCATATTTTATTAATTTTTATTTTATGAGGATGAATTTAGGAAGAAATGTCTTATAATTTCTCAAATTAAGGAAGAACATATATCGAAGAATATCATATTTTTAAATGAAGTCTCTCTAAATATAGAACCGGAGAAGCTTTTCTTAATTACTTACATACTAAAAGTATTGAAATATCCAAAAACACTAATTGGAAAATGCTAGCTAAAATAGAAACAATTCAAATTCTAAAGAAAGGACAAAAACAGCCTATTGACTTACATACTAAAAGTATTGAAATATCCAAAAACACTAATTGGAAAATGCTAGCTAAAATAGAAACAATTCAAATTCTAAAGAAAGGACAAAAACAGCCTATTACATGTGGACACAAAACAAAACTTTATTGATTTTTTTACATGAATTTAATGATGTTTTAGCTTGGACTTAGAGGATCTTAAAACTTTTAATCCTCTTGTGATGATACATACTATACTTCTTAAGCCCCAAAACAAAACCATTTAGACAAAAACTTAGACCTATTAACCCCAAGATTGAACCATTAATGAACATAGAAACTAGTAAACTTTTATAATCAAAAAATATTGATCTTCTAACATACTTGAGATAGATATCAAACTTAGTTCCAGTTAGAAAACAAATAGGTGAATTACAATTATGTATTGATTTTCATAACCTTAACATCTCTTATGTTAAGGATAATTATCCACTTCCTCTTATGGAAGAACTTTACAAATTGTGAATGATGCACAAATTTACTCATTTTTAGATAGATATTTAGGCTATAATCAAATCCTCATAAGTAAAAAAGACCAATATGAAACAATCTTTACAAAAAAATTAAGGAACTATTCAATTCTCTAAGATATTCATGGGCCTTATAAATACTAGTTCTACCTTTCAAAGGGCTATGTATATAACATTTGAAGGCTTGGTATGAAAAAGCATTATTATTTCTTTCAATGATTTAATTGTTTTCATCAAGGATCAAGAAACTATTCTGAAAGACCTTAGAAATTTTTTCATAAGATGTTGATGATTCAGCATCACTTTGAATGCTAAAATCTAATTTTTTGATTCAAAATGGTAAATTTCTTAGTCACATAGTTTCTAAAGAAGGAATCATGATCAATTGTAAATGGGTACATGCTATTTTATAGTTACATTATCCTCTATCTAAAATTGATTTGTTGGCATTTTTTTGAAAAAATTAATTTTGTTAGATGATTTATATCTATTTATGTTAAGTTAATTATACATTTTGTTAAGTTATTTCTATACATTTTTTTGACATGCTTAAGAAAGATGGTAGTATGTATTTAACATAAGAAAGAAAGAAAAAATTCTTTTCTTGCTATTAATAAAATCATTATAGATTCTTATATTTTAGCTTCTTCTTAGTATGAAAATGATTTCCTTTTATACACGTTTTCTATTAAAATTATTGTCACTGCTAATGTAATCCAAGATATCATGAAATAAGTTGAAAAACCTATAACTTTTATGTCTACACCTTTGAAAGATGTAAAATTAAAGTATTCACTGATGAGCAGCGAGGTACCCCTACGCTCAACTATACGAATATGAGTGTGTATGTGCGATCCAATTAAACTCTGTGGATGGACTAGTTGTGGCATCTAGATAGTTATACGTTGATCGCAATTTGCTATCTTCCCACCTAGACTAGTATTTGCTTTATCACATATGGTTTACTCTAGAGTGAGGTATATGATGTGGTTTTTAATACTGTGCTACTCCTAGAGACAATGAGAAATAACTTGATTAAAATAATAAGCAATAGGAAATAAAATCTAAGATAGCCTAAGTGTGATGAGCATCCATCATTAATCATCCATATGCATCTTGGACTTCATGTACTACTTTTGGGATTACCAAGCACACATCACTTGAAGCACTACTTGATATGCTACTAGGTTACCATGTAGTTACACTTAAATGTTCGTGATTAAGTCGTACTCATTCCATGTTAACAATAGGAATAGTAAATGATGATAAAAGAAATATTAACTAAGAAAAAAATAAATAATAATTAATAATTAA
>MNCI01001543.1:205271-251604 GCA_015680685.1 Gnetum montanum
AAACCATGATTCATCATATCCCCATGACTAAATAAAAACTCGTCCTCGAGTCAAACAAAGTGAGGAACAAGTTCATTTGATAACAAATAGTGGATAGGTATAGAATTATTGAATGACCATGGACTGTTTCATGCCGCAATATGGGATTAAACAAAATCTAGACACAAACAAAAAATACAAAACTTGGGGAACTCATGTGGTTCCCAGTGGTGGTGGCTTCTCCATGAGTGCCTTTCCTTTGTCTTGCACTCTAGGCTTCTAAAATTGATACCTTTGAAGAAGGACCTGAAGTTTCTCCTCTTTTGTCTGAGGATCATGAGTTGTCCATGCTGATGTTTCAATGTTTGATGGAATCAACGCATCCTACAAACACGGTAGTTATGGAAACATCTAATTGGCCTTGACATAGCAAGCCACAAACAACTGTCATTCCTCCTCGTAGGCTCTAGCCTTGACCTCTCTACCTTTTTCTTGGCTAGATTATGCAGTGGCATAAATTTCCTGATGGATACTAAATGATTGTGCCTCCTACTCTACATGTTCTGCATGAGGTCCTTGGCCTCTGCCTCCTCTTGGGTGTTTGGTTGCACCTTCAAAAGGTCCTCCATGCTATCCTCTTTTAGGGACCATCTATAATCACATAAGGACCAATTTTTAGTAAGGTTGTTTAAAGAAATTTGGTTATCTTATACCTTACTTATTGCCTTTAATAAATGCTTAATTCATTACTTAGTGTGATTCTAGAGTTAGAGATTTTTCAAGGAGGTTTCCCTAAAAGTTTAATGTCAGACCTAATCTATTTAGGTGACACATAAAAGGACATGTAATGGTTCTAAGGAACGTTCAATAAAATAATGACAAGGCAAAGAATAGATTTGGCAATGGAGTACTTGGAGGGTGTAAAATGATGTGGTGATGTGCAACAAGTACAAATTACAAAAGTCACGCAAGTGGGTCCTCCCCAAAGTAGGTCCCAACATATAATTCCCTTATGTAACCACACCTTAAAATGTCCATAGGTACTATAAGAGTTAAATATAATCTACATTGGTGCAAAAAAACACACACATGTTAAATACCACCGTGCTGAGGTATGAATTCTATGCCACACAAGACACAAGTTATAAGTACTTGGATAGTGATATGAGACAAATTATAAAGGGGATTACAAAATTTGAGATGTGAGGTAACTTACCCTAGGCACAATGAATACTAAGTGTTGTGTGTAATTAAAGTACCATTAGCCTTTCAGTCCAAGATCAAAACCAAGTCCATACCTCTAATCAATGTAATCACATTGTTTCATCCCAATGATAGACAACCATAAGAGCATTGTGACAACAAGGCGTATGATCACTTGGCAGTTTGCATAAGGGAGGAGTGATTCAAATTTTTCTATGGCATGTTTTTTCTTGGTCTTTTTTTTTCTGCTTCATTTCTTCTTCTTTTTCTTACTTTTCTTTTTCTCTTTTCTCTTTTTTTTCTTGTATTTTTCTTCTTCCAATTGCTTCTTGCACTTTGTGTTTCCCAAAAGTGATCTAGAGAATTCACCAACCTTCAAGCATGGGTGCATGTATTTTTAATGGGACCCCCCAGAATAGCATTGAGTTCCTTTATTGACTGCCTTTATCACAACTCTTACTCCCATTTTTCATTAGATCTACAAGGATCTTAGTACAATCAAGCTACGTGATAGAACCTACAGATGTCACCAAAGAAAATCTACAAGTCCCCTTGATGTCACACCTTTTCCATTCCCTCTTAGTTCATCACTCTTTGCTCTTGGCATAATGAGTATAAAGTTACTTTAAGTTTTAATGAAAACAAGAATATCATCATACCTAGAGTAGAATCTCTTATTAATAGAATGGGTGGGTGGATGTTGTGGGCTTAATATTTAAATAATTAGTCCCTTGTGACTTGATAGCATAGAACAACACCTCAACCGATAGGTCACATGAGTATTTTATTCATAGATGAGATCACCTTCAAAAAGATAAAATAATAAATTGAAAGATGAAAAATTAGAAAATAAAAAATTGTAAAACCAAAGAAAAAAAGCATTTACTAATTCTACATGTTAGAATGGGGGGTGTCCCCCATAACTAAACCTTTGATTATGGTGAGAATTAATAAATGAAAATTTTGGATCCATTCATGTTGGAAATATTAAGGTTTGGTCATATCCAAACCACTGGGTATCTTTTGGTGTGGTGGCAGGAATGTACCCAAATTGGGGTTCACAAAATTGATTAAAGTAGGCATAGTGGGGTAGATTATAAGATGTAGTCACATGATAAGGAGCTAACCCACTATGGCACCTATGACCATAAGATGGTATGCAAGGATCGATATGTCTCCCCACATTGTTATATTCATTGGGTTGCTTGGTTGTTGGAGTGTTGATTGGTGGCCTAGATAAGGTAATAGTAGGCATTGTGTTCAAAGAGGAAGATGCATCACAGTGCTAGGCTTGTGCTGAGTTGGAGGATGCAGTGGTTTCGAAATCATGTTATCTCTTTCTACGACCATGCCTAAAGAAAGGATTCTTCCGACGTTGTGGAGGATTCCCACTGCTATTGACAGTAGCAACACAAGTAATGTTCATGGGTTGGTGTTGTGGTGCAAAACCTTCTGGTACTACTAGTGGTGATGTAGGAGGAGGTGAAGGATGAGAATATTGAGAGCAAGGAGAAGTATAAGGAACATGATGTGGTGATCCCATAGGAGAGGACATGGGTTGATGATACTTAGGAGAATGATAATGATGAGATGAAATAGAGGATGTTGATCCAGTTGGAGAAATAGGGTGTTGAACATAATAAGCACTTAGTTTTGGATGATACAAAGGATGTGGCCAGTTTGGTGATGGCCTCCCCCATAACTGGGGGTTTTTCCACTACGGTTGAGCATAGTACTAAGGCTAGTAAGAATTTACCCATGGATAGTATGATGAGTTCTGGAATTTCCCATAAAGTTATGGGATAGGGATGCACCCAACCATGTACTTTTGTACGAAATCTAGATGTAACATTCTTTCCCAATGCTCTTGTAGATGTGACAAGATTGGGCATTAGCCTCTTGGGTGATCGTATAGGTAAACATCACATTGATACTTATGTTTTGTGATTGATCCCCTATCATCATTTTCTTTAGCCCTTCATTCTAATTGTCGAATGGTGTTTCGTCTTGTTTCTAGGTTTGGTATCCTCTGTTTGTTTTTGTTGTCAAAGTTATCTTGCATGAGTCTCCCTCTAATAATGTTTGCATGTTCTCTACATTTTTCATGTACCAACTCTATCATCTTATTGATCTTTGCCTCAATTTCATCTAGTAATTTTAGTATTAGCAAAGGTAGAAATAGTTTCACCTCTTCAAGATGATTTGATTTCTCCTCTTTATGACTATGGACCTTTATTACTTCAAGAGTTTGGTCTTGTTAATATTTTCTAACATTCTTCCATTTGGCAATTTCTCCTTCTTCTTTTGCTACCTGCTTAATAAGCTCTTGGAATTGATGGGTTCATAGTTCATATAGTTGACATGGGACATACATCCCTAGGGTCTCCCTTGTTTCATTACGGATCCCATCCATGATGTGATACATTAACCTTTCCTTGGAGAACCCATGGCCTAGGCATTTGTTTAACAAAGAGTAATATCTTTCTAGGGCCATGTCCAAGGGTTCATGTTATCCTTGTTTCCACTCTTGGATTTGTCTCCTCAAGGTTGACACTCTTGCATAGGTTTGATACCATTGTAGGCCAACAACAAATTGAATTCCATTTTAAAGGCCTGTACCATACTTTAGCTTGGCCAATGAGTTTCATAGAGAAGAGCTTAATCATTTTCCATCCATTATCAATATTTTTCCATGTGCAAGCATCATAGAAGGCTTGTAGATGATGTTGTGGATCTAAATTATAGCCTCCTGAAAACTTGGGAAAGTTGTTTAGATCAATCTTGGGTTGACATATTTTCTTGCAATGCCTACAAGATATCTGAATAGCCTATATTATATGCATTAGGGTTTTAGTGGGTCGCAAGGGTTCATCATCACTAAATATGTTATGAGTTTGTGAGTTGGGACAATGTTGTCTTTGTTCATATCGGTGTTCTTGATTTTGCCCATGGGTTCAATTTTTATTTCTATGTAGATCCCTTGAGGAATAATCATCCATGTCACAACCCAACATTGAAAGTATAGAGAAAGAGAGGGAACTGAAAAACTCATCATGACTTTTATAATCTTCCCAATCATCCCATGATGTATTCTTGCTATCCATTGAGAAGGTCCTAGGCCTTACGGGCTCCCTCATTCTAGGGGATGTCCCACCTTCACTAGAGGTGTCTAAGTTGGATGATAAAAGTCATTGAGTATTGTTGAAATGTCTATGAACATATGAAACTCCTACATAAGATTAAGTACTCCAAACTTCTTCATTGATTCTCCAATGAATTGCCTTACTAGATGTTGTGTTATCGTTGTCTTGTCAAAGAGACATTATTGTGAATTGTGTGTGAATTAATTGAATTTAATTTCTTTGTCTAAAATATATATCATTAATACTTCATTATAGCAATCTTATATGATATAACTAATCTAGATAACTAGCACCATCCTGATAATAGTGCCAATGATGATGAGTAAGGTACCCCTACGCTCAACCATACAAATATGAGCATGTACGTGCGATCCAATCGAACTCCGTGGATAGACTAGTTGTGGCACCTAGATAGTTATACGTTGATTGTAGTTTACTGTCCTCCCACTTGGACTAGTATTTTCTTTGTCACTTATGGTTTAGTCTAGAGTGAGGTGTATGATGTTGTTTCTAATACTAAGCTACTCCTAGAGAAAACGAGAAATAACTTGCTTAAACTAATAAGCAATAGGAAATAAAATCTAAGGTAGCCTAAGTATGATAAACATCTGTCCTTAATCATCCATACACATCTTGGAATTTTTGTATTACTTCTGGGATTACTAAGTGCACAACACTCAAAGCACTACTTGATACACTACTGAGTCACCACATAGTTACACTTAAATGTTCGTGATTAAGACATACTCATTCTATGTTAACAATAGGAATAGTAAATAATGATAAAAGAAATATTAACTAAGAAAAAAATAAATAATAATTAACAATTAAACAATTAAAAACCAAGTGAATGCTGCAATGATGGAGTAATCTCGATCTTTATTGCTGATTGTATGCATGTCCAAGTACGACACACTTGAACAAAGGCTCCATACAATTACAAGCATCAGACTGCCAACATGCACTTGGAAAAGAACTGAAAGCTAACTAAAAACTAATAAAAAGACTAGACCTAAAGACTTACCAGTAAAAAACCCTTCCCATGTGCTTGAGTGCTATAATTATAGGCCAACACAAGAATCACAATATCGTGTATACGATATTGTATCTAGGCTGATATATCGGGTACCTGATATTGGGGCCTAGCAAACAATGATTCATCATTCACCTATAGAAAAATAATTGTATGGTGGTCTTATTAAAGCTCTAAAGAAGTTTCACTAATACTTCTTAAATGCTAAGGTTTTTATTATTGTTCATGATTTAGCCATCATTACATTAGCCAAATTACAAGATCCTAATGAAAAACATGTTATGCAAATTATGAAATTACAAGAGTATGTTATTCAATGAAAGGTAGAAAAATTGATTAGAGGAAAAAGTCTTGCCAAGATAATAGCCAAAGCCTTAACTTTATAAAAATTTGACATACCTAAAGAACAAGAATTATTTCATCCTTACATATGATGTATTCAAAAAGAAGATGATTTCTTATTTACTCCTAACCAATTACATGATTCATGGTATGGATATATTAGGTTTTATTTAACCTTTTATCATTGTCCTTTAAATTTACCTAGATATGAATGAAAACTATTATTATCTAAACATTTTAAGTTTTCCTTAATAAGTGATGAGTTATTTTTTTTAAAAAAATCAAGAAGTGTGAAACATCGTGGAAATTGCGGATCAGCCTAAGGTGAAGATTCACAATTTAGGAAAAAGCTCAGAGTAGAAATCCAGAAGGTAGAACAACGCAAAAGGGTGACATCAAGTCTCCAAATTTCTTAAAAAATTCTAACTTGGTTGCTCCTTACGCTACATTATGCAATGTAGCGTCATGTCGCTCAGCATAATTCTGCGCGATGTAACGAAGGTAGCTTACTGTAGCAATGAAGTCAGCAAAAATTTGGAACTTCGGCAAGTATGACAAGTTTAAGGCCTAAGCAGCGGTTTATGACTTGTTGCATATTCCACCAATTTTTTTTGATCAGGAAATTATTTACACTCCATTACGTAGAGCAACGTAATGATCCTCGAGGAAATCAAAGTCAACGTCAAAAGAAGCATGACAACTTAACTTATTTTTTGCAGATTGGTTGCTTTACGCTTTATTACACTACGCAGTGTAAGCAAGAGTAATGTGCTAAAAAGTTAACCACTTTTACGCTCTATTATGCTTTGCAGCATAAATAAGTGTAACACATGTGGAATTCATCACATTACGCTCTACTACGCTATGCAGCGTAAACGAACGTAATGCAGTATAAAGTCAGCTAAGGCAGTACCAAACACGCACTTGTTATCCATGTGCGGCAATACGCTCATATCGTAGCGTAATCATGAGGTGGTTTCAACAAGAGTGGTTTACAACACACCTCACCCCCAAGACATAATGTGGCATGACCATCTTTAACATAAAAATTGTCAAGTCAATGGTATTTTGAAAGTTCGAGACACGTGTCATCAGGACCATGCCTTCCCATATGATGCTGAACTTATAAATACCCCAGTTGGCGAAGGGAAAAAAAAGAAGGAAGAAGGGAGGGATTTTCTTCTTTTGAAGGACATAAGGCATTGTTTGAGCATTGGCAACGAGAGCGATTAGTCTTCTTGTTGAAAACATTATCCTCTTCATTGGCGATCATTAGTAGCTTTAAGAAATGATTACCGAGGGCAAAAGGAGCAGATCAGAGATTGAGAGATCATCTAGTATGATTGGCAAGGTTTATTGATTAGAAACAGTTGATCGATAGACATCCAGGCTTGACCTTCCTTGCTTTCCACTTTTGGCTTACGAGGTAGATCAACTTTCATTTTGTTCTCCCTTTTAAACAGTTTTCTTGTTGTTTCGTGTATGCTTCACACAAAGATAAGTGAAGTCTGTCGTTAGAACATTGTATGAATTTTGAGTCAAATCATAGATCTTCGAATTATGCATTTTCCCTAAATATGATCTTCCTTGTTACATTGACGTTATCGTTATTTCAAGTTCTTTACATTGTTTTCTACTCCCTCTATGATTGACTGAATTAATTCGTTTCATGAAATATATATATAAAATATATATACTACTACAATATTCGATAATTTACTGATTAAGTAAGTCCCTGTTTGATCGACAAGACCATTCAGGGCACCTCAGATTCGTTTTCTCCAGCACGGCCCTCGCACGAATCCGTGGTTAAGACTGTGTACACGGATCTTCGCTCGGTATTTCCAGCAACTAATGTTTTCCATCGTTATAGTTTTCTAGCACTAGAAGGAGGGCTTGAACCTCCGATCCATATTTTACGGGTAACCCTGTAAGCAATCCGTACCCACGTTCACATAACGTAAACGTAATACCTCTAGGGAAGTTTACGAAATCGTGTGGTGTAGATTGGTCACAGTAACGATTCCTTTGGAATCCTACAAGGTAGAAAGCCCAATTGTGGTTCTGTTTTGCCATCGCCTTTTAAATATTTTAGTTTGTTGTTATCAATCTATCTGAGAGATGGATTCTGCACATACAACTACTACCACTATGATCGCCACTAACTTGGGTGCCACAACCGTAAATCCCATCACCGTTCCCAAATCAGCTTTCGGCATGACAGGACCTCAGGGACTGTCGCGTCATTCATTGAGATTACAAGGAAGGGATCCTTCATTCACCGTCTTGACTCCTGAAGAGTATAATTTCATTTGTGTCAAGATCCAGGCAAAGCTTGCAGTTAGCCGAGCCGAGATGGAGGAAAAACGAAATTACGAGCTGGTCTACAAAGGGGGTCAAGACTTCACCCCTACTGCATATGACTTCATCCCCGTTACCGATCATTATCATGAACTCTTATCCCAACTAGTTATGGCTAAGAATCAGATTACCCAGTCTACTCTAGAGCCTCAAAACGAGGAGGAGGAGGAAGATGAATTCACAGCTCAGTCTGAACACGTAGATTCATACCATACCCTCAGCCCCCATACATATGCGAATCCCCTATTTCATCCTCTCACCGGAGAAGCTGCCCATCTCAACCCAATCATGACCACCCAAACGCATATTCCCATCGTCCCATAGGCCACCATGCAATCCTCGATCTTGCAGGTACAAATGCCACCTCAAAATAACATGGGAGTAACCCCCTCGTCACATGTAATCAGGATTCTGTCGGTGATACCTACGTCTAATATCCCCCATTTCATTCCCCAAGTGTAGGTCCATACCATGCCTATAACCCACCTGGTGCAAAATCCGATGCAAACCTTATCGTCGCAGCCCATTGCAAGGCAACAGATCGCAACCACCCTTCAATCGCAGCGATCTGTTCAACAACCTACGACTGGTCAGTGGATCACGCCTGTTGCACAACACAATCAATCTACGTTCTATGGTGTGCAACCCTTGGCTGCATCTACCAGACATGTCCCGCAGGTAACTGCACAACATCCTTACACCTTCCATCCTACACATCCGGCGATGGCCAATTTTTCCGCACAGCCTGTCGGGTGGTGTGTTTCACAGGTAGCTCCGTTCGTGGGGATAGTCCCCGTCGCATCGTCTATCAGCCAAGCTATTGCTCCCTTTCCATTGCCCGGTATTACTCTTCCAACCCAACCCCCTGCTCCTCCAGCGCCAACTTCATCATCAACAGGTCTAGATCAAGCTTTTTTGCTTATTCAGATCCTCACCGAGGAAGTTAAGCATCTTAAAGCTGTTGGCTCTGATGCGATATAGGTCATGGATTTTTACCATGATGATCCCATTAGCCCAGTAGTCCCCATGCTTTAGTTGCCTCCAGGGATGTCTTTGCCCCATTTTACTAAATACAATGGGGAAGGTGATCCTAATGCTCATCTTGTTACCTTTAGGTCTGAATCCTTGCTACTACAACAATGGACCCATACGATTATCCATGTCTTTGCAATGTATCTGCCAGGTAAGGCCTTGGACTGGTATCGAGCACTCCCTTGCTCTTCCATCTCAACCTTGGAAGAGCTTCTAACACAATTTGTAACTCGTTTTAAATAAAATTTAAAGCCGGAAGTCACGTTAGACCAACTTATGGAAGTGAAAGAAGACCCGCTCAAGCCAGTCCAAAATTTTATATAGTGATGGAGCGCTACTCTGAATGAAATCCGTGAGCCTATTACGGAAGCCCATCTGTTGGCTATTTTCAAAGGAGCAGTTAGCGACTTCATCAAGTCTAAACTATACTACCTTGCCCCTCACTCCCTGAGTCAAGCCTTCATGCAAACTAAGAGCATCCAAGATGCTGCGGAGGCTAGCAAAGACCCAACGTATGTGGCCTATAAGAATGCCAACAATAAGGGTAAAGACAAAGGTAAAATAGCAACGATGAAAGTAGCTGCGCTAGTCGAGGATGCCAAAAAGAAGAATAACAAGAAGGCACCCACAGCGCCTGCCGAGACCACGGCTAGTGCAAGCAGCACCAGCCAAGAAGCACTTACCCCTGAACAGCCCTCATAGTCAAAACCAAACTTTGAGCGTAAAGATCGTTCAAACTATACAGCCCTGTCTATAAAGGATTCGGAACTACTGAAACAATTATTAGGAGCAAGATATATTCAAAACAAAAAAATATCTGAAGAAGCTCTAGAGCGTCACAGGTGTCATTGTGAATTGCTGAAGAACCCTTCTTTAGCTCTACCCAACAAACCACCAGTCCCTAAGTCTTTCAGGCTAGACCGTTTTTGTGACTACCACCAGTTGTGTGGTCATGACACCAATTATTGCTGGGTGTTGAAGGACGATATTCAACGCATGATTGAAAATGGTTCTTTGACATTAGAGAGTAGTAATCCAACACATCCCAAAAACTAGGCAATGCATGTGTACAAAGATCCGTTAAATGCAAATAACACAATGTATACCATTAACATGGTAAGTATGAACAGTGAGGGGAAGGTACCACCTAAGCAACCCTTTGTGTTACGAGTACCTATCAGTTCACCCCAGGGGGCAAGTTCTTCACCGGTAGTTGGCAGTGCCTCGAGGCCACCCTTTGTTATTTGGATGCCCTTTCAAACTATAACTCAGTCTCACATTAACAATAAAGCTGCAGCCATTCCCACGCCTACTCCTAAGGTGCCTTTTATCCTTAGGGCACAAAAACCACCAGCTACCCCTTTTACGCAAGGGCGAGTCTCTAACCAAAACCATCAACCTCCATCCAATGAAAAAAGGGAAGGAGATGCGCCAATTAATGCAACCAAAGACCGCTCTATGCTAGGGTTTGCTAAGCCGAGGCCCCTAGCTTCTATACCTTCGCCTGCATCTCCTGGGCAAGACAAAGGTACAAAAACACAGCCACCTCCCCTCGGTAGAAAGAAATACAACCCTCCGACTGATGCTATTCCACCTTGGGAAATTCATCTCTTAGGGCAAATGGAAGAAGAAAGAGGGGACAAGCAACCCAGCCGAGAGTGGAACCTCCTTGACACATTTACGCAAGTTAAGCAGGCTCTAAAATAGAAGAACACAACATTGAGACTTTATTGAAACACCGTGGAAATTGCGGATCAGCCTAAGGCAAAGATTCACAATTTAGTCAACAGCTCACAACAGAAATCCAGAAGGCAAAACAACGCAAAAGGGTGTGCAACATCAAGTCTCCAAATTTCTTAAAAAATGCTAACTTTGTTGCTCCTTACGCTACATTACGCAATGTAGCATCATGTCGCTCAGCGTAATTCTATGCGATGTAACGAAGGTAGCTTACTGTAGCAATGAAGTCAGTAGAAATTTGGAACTTCAGCAAGTATGACAAGTTTAAGCCCTAAGAAACAGTTTACGACTTGTCGCATATTCCACCAAGTTTTTTTGATCAGGACTGTATTCATGCCCCATTACGCAGAGCAGCGTAATGAGCCTCGAGGAAATCAAAGTCAACGTCAAAAGAAGCACGGCAACTTAACTTCTTTTTTGTAGATTGGTCGCTTTACGCTTTATTACGCTATGCAGCGTAAGCAAGAGTAACGCGCTGAAAAGTTAACCACTTTTACGCTCTATTATGCTTTGTAGCATAAATAAGTGTAACACATGTGGAATTCATCAAATTATGCTCTGCTACGCTACACAGTGTAAACGAGCGTAATGCAGTATAAAGTTAGCTAAGGCAGTACCAGACATGCACTTGTTATCCATGTGCGGAAATACGCTCATATCGCAGCGTAATCATGAGGCGGTTTCAACAAGAGTGGTCTACAGCGCACCTCGCCCCCAAGATGTAATGTGGCATGACTAGCTTTAACATAAAAATTGTTAAGTCAACGGTGTTTTGAAAGTTTGAGACACGTGTCATCAGGACCGTGCCTTCCCATATGATGCTGAACTTATAAATACCCCAGTTGGCGAAGAAAAAAAAAATAAGGAAGAAGGGAGGGATTTTCTTCTTTTGAAGGACATAAGGCATTGTTTGAGCATTGGCAACGAGAGTGATCAGTCGTCTTGGCGAAAACATTATCCTCTTAATTGGCGATCATTAGCAGCTTTAAGCAAAGATTACTGAGGGCAAAAGGAGTAGATCAGAGATCGAGAGATCATCTGGTACGATTGGCAAGGTTTATTGATCAGAAACAGTTGATCGATAGACATCCAGGCTTGACCTTCCTTGCATTCCACTTTTGGCTTATGAGGTAGATCAACCTTCATTCTATTCTCCCTTTTAAATAGTTTTCTTGTTGTTTCCTGTATGCTTCGCACAAAGATAAGCAAAGTCTGCTGTTAGAACGTTGTATGCATTTTGAGTCAAATCATAGATCTTGGAATTACGCATTTTCCCTAAATCTGATCTTCCTTGTCACATTGACGTTATCGTTATTTTGAGTTCTTTACATTGTTTTCTACTCCCTCTACGATTCACTGAATTAATTCGTTTCGTGAAATATATATATATAATATATATACTACCACAATATTCGATAATTTACTGATTAAGTAAGTCCCTATCTAATCGACAAGACCGTTCAGGGCACCTCAGATTCGTTTTCTCCAGCACGGCCCTCGCACGGATCCTTGGTTAAGACTATGTACACGGCCCTCGCACGGATCCGTGGTTAAGACTATGTACATGGCCCTCGCACGGATCCGTGGTTTTATTTAACCTTTTATCATTGTCCTTTAAATTTACCTAGATATGAAAGAAAACTATTATTATCTAAACATTTTAAGTTTTCCTTAATAAGTGATGAGCTATTTTTTAAAAAAAAAATCAAGAAGTGCATCTTAAATGTTTAGATCAAACACAAGCTTATGACAATTTAAAGCAACTACATGAAGAAGAACATATAATATATCATTCACTAGAAAATAAAATTATAAGA
This sequence comes from Gnetum montanum, assembly GCA_015680685.1. Classification (NCBI taxonomy): domain Eukaryota; kingdom Viridiplantae; phylum Streptophyta; class Gnetopsida; order Gnetales; family Gnetaceae; genus Gnetum; species Gnetum montanum. Next base: position 217,922 of record MNCI01001543.1, read on the forward strand.
GCATGTTACTATTAGCCTTGTATGATTAATGATGTTTATGTACAATTTCAAATGTTTAAATAAAGAGATTCAAGAATTTTGGCTTCTTTATGACCTATAATAGAAACTAGACCCTTCATAGAATGGGATTTATATTTTATAGGAGTGGTTAATCCCTTATCAATGGCTAAATATAAGTTTATCCGAATGGATACTTATTATTACACATGTTTTTTAGAAGCCAAGGCTACTAAAATTGCAATGTCTTATGAGATTATTTGGTTTGTAGAAAATGATATAATTTCTATATATGGATATCCTTAAACTATAGTATTTGATAATAGGCCTACTTTTCTATCTATAGAATTTACCAATTGAGCTAGGGAACATATCATCATTATCGAAGCTATCACTGAGTATCACTCCTAAGGCAATGGTTTAGTAAAGTGATCTAATAAAATTATATTAGATGGAATTAAACAGATGATAACTCAAAATCCTTGTACATGGCATGAACAATTAAAATAGGCAATATCAAGTAATACAATCTATTATAAAAATTTGATCAAAACTATACCATGTGATCTAATATATGGGTAAGAACCAATTTTATCAATAAATTCATAAATTTCCACTTATTAGCTTTTCATAGATTTTGTTCTAACTTATGAACATTTATATTCATATAGATATGATATTTAGAATTTAGAACTTAAAAGATTCAAAGAAATTGAAAACATATTTAATCACAAAAAAATTATTAAAATATGATTTGATAAGAAATATGTAGCTAAATTTTTTAAGGAAGATGATCTAGTCCTTAAAAGAGATAGAGCATCTAGTTAAACAAGATCATAAAATAAGTTTATCCTATGTGGTTAGGTCCATATCAAGTCATAGATGTCATTGGCCCTAATGTTTGCAAAGTTTCATATTTGCATGAAAACAAACTATATAGAAATTTTAATGCATTACTATTTATGTGCCCCTTGTGGATACTTGGTAGATCCCTAGTTACAAGCTTTTTTCTTATTTCAATACATTTCATATGTATATAGTCTCATTTGCATATTTTCTTTACAGCTTCATAATCATTTATATGCATGTTTGGTTTGTCATTATTTTTCATTTCACTCACCATTAGGATTAGTTCTATATACATGTTCGATGTGATTTTGATAATTATTATGATCTCTTAAGTGACTCAACATTGGGTTATCATAACACTAATTGAAGATGAAATAAATACAATGTTTTATATTATTCATGCTATATCATATTATTTCTTATTATTATATGACTCCCCTTTATATAAATATTTTTTACATGAAAATGATGCTACCTTTATCTCCACTATTGTAAAACATATGCAAAATATGTTAAAAATTTTGAAAAATTATTGTGATCTAGTCTTCAACTAAATGTAAATAACAACAAATTGATCATCTAGGATATAAGAAATTATTATTATAACTTCTATTTTGGTAGTATCAATGTGCAAATAGTATATTCTTTTAAATATTTAAGTCTCATTTATATTAACAATTACATCTCAGAGAAGTGCATTAAAGAAAAAATAGCAAGATGTTTTAAGGCTTTATATGCTTTTAAAAACAAGTGCAAGGATTTAGGCCTCTAGGATTAGAATATCAGAAAATAAATTTTTCAAACTATTATTTATCCCACTATGTTGTATGGATGTGTTGTTTGGGAACCTAGACTTAGTGCTAAACTTTAGAAAGATATTGAAAGAGTACAAAAAAATTTTCTTCTCAATGAGTTAAAGGTAAAGATGCAAACATCTTACTCAATATTATTATGTAAATGTGATTTATTACCTTTAGAAGTAGAAGCCTCATGTGAATAAATTACATATACTCATAGCTTGCATATCTCAAGGTAAGACAAATTCACTAAAGTGGTTCTTGAGGACTTGCAAAACCATGGTTGGTATTTTGAGGAGATGCAATGGTTCAAAAAATGGAATATATCTTAAGAGGATGTGTAGTAAAATCCTAAGCATATTCGTCAACTAGTCAAGTAGAAGGTTTTAACATAGATGTGAGCTAATGTGAAAGATAAGAGTCAATTTTTTTTACAACATATTAGATCCAATAAACTAGATGTAGAAGCTCACTATTTCTTAATTACTATTCCCATCAAGTATCAGAATCTTATCAACAAGATTCACTTAAGTTCTAATCATCCTAGAATTGAAAGTATAAGATGGATTCAACTCCCTTGAGAAGAGCACATTTGTAGGCTATGCAAATCAAGAGCCCTTGAATATGAGTTACATACATTTCTTTCTTATGCTATGACTGCCTAATTAAGAAAAAATTATAATGTTACATCAAAAACACTATATGATTTATTTTTTATGCACCATTGATGCTTGCTCAATTTGTAGAGTCTATCATTATTTTTTATGAAGATGTAATATCTATCTAGTAGATCCTATGGGTCTTCAAACATAATAAAGATTCATTTCTTTTCCTTTCATATATGTAACGTTATGATTCTTTCCAATTTATTTTAAAAGATAATAGTTTTATTAGTCATGTTGGATTATGAAGGATGGGATTTATGCTCACTTATCCTATTCTAATCATGGTCATGTAAATGCAATACATGTAAAATGAAGAGAGTGGCTAACCATAATCATTAGGTGATCTTAGAAAAACCTCCTTGTCTTTTCCAAGCCCTAACCCTTGAGTGCAATGATCCATGGCTATCCCATGAGCAGTAGGGTCAAGTGAGTTCCTTTCCATTTAAAATTCCTTAGTTACTTAGGTAACCTACTATGATGCTACCTAGTTCAAAATTAAAGGCACGTGCATGAGGACTAAACTACACCATAGGAAAATTTTTCAAAGGAATTTTGTTTGTTACCAATGCAACTAATTGATCAAACTCATATTGGGATTCCTTCCTTGAGAATAAAGTGTACCATGGGAAAAATTTTCTGAAAAAAAGGAGGATCATGTGCATCAACAATGTAGTAAGTTCTTACGTGTGATGGGCCCTAGCAGTAATCCTTAACTTTCCCTTTCCATCTCCTTTTTCTTTAGGCATTCCAAATTAATAATAATAATAATAATAATAATAATAAAGGAGAGAAAGATTTCCAAGGCTCATACCTATTTTCTTTTCTTGTTGTATCACTTCAAAAACCATATAAAATTAAAAAAACCTTATTTTTTCATATCATTTCCCCATTTAAGAAAAAAAAACTAAAAAAAAATCTGAAAGTTGTGGCTAGCCATGACCTAAAAGAAGCATGTCATCTTCATAAAGATTGGTATAAGTTCCATTCCTAAAGGTATCCTCTATACTAATAACTTTTACCTAAAAGATTATTAGGATTGGAGTCCTAAATATTAGTTATGGTTCATAAAATTTATATGGCATGTATGAAATCTTAAGTAGACTCATAAAGTGGTTTGAAAGGTGATCCATGTCTAGTTGTACTTTTTAATTGTTTAATTATTTTAATCATAATTAAACATTATGATCCATTTTATAATTTTGCAAGATTCTAATTCATATTATGTTTTTTTATGATCATCATGGTTGTTTATGTTTCACATATTTTTGCACTTTAAAGATTTTTATTAGTTTGGTGTTTTGCACTTGCATGCAACGCAAAGTTTCAACATTCCCATGCTTATCATGGAGCCATGACTTATAAGTTTCTTACCCAATCCTAGATTTCTATCCTCCTTAGTACTCATATGGCTAATAATAAAAGTATATCTTTTGCAAACCTTTTTTATTAATTATTAAATATTATTATTAATAATTATTAAATAACTTGTAGTTAATAATAGTTTTTAAGGATTAATAGTTAAAGATAAGGGGAGAATTTAATTAATCTAGATGTGTGATGTGACTGAAATTCTTAAGTAACAGCTTAGACTACATATCAATGACGTGGTAGTATCTACCACATGTGCATAAATCAACCAATAGAATTTGACTTTATATTGTGTTTATCATTAGTGATTACAGGGATAATACATCTCAATTAAATTAAATACTTTGCATAAAATTACAAAAGGTTCTATTTCAAAATTTAGCAACGTTCTGTTTCTCTACCAATTCATCCACTGCATGTAAAACCCAACAAGGAAGAAAGAATGTAGTAAGAAAATGGGTAAGGATTTCTCTCCCTACTAAAATGGTGAATATGACAGCGAAAGCAGATTCAGCGGAATGGAGTTTTGTTGAAATTCACCATAGTGAAACTGATGGCATGCCAACAAAACATTGATAGCAAAGAAGATGGATAGTATGAAGAATATTTCTTTTGTTAGACATTTCATGTAGCTGAAGTTATTTTTACAAAGTCGTGACATTTGTAATGCATTGCTGGAGAAAATGGAATGGGATAGTAATTAAATTTTTGGCAGAAAAAAATGTGCACGCTTTGTGCAGTGTTACCCTAGTATCAGCGCTCTGTGCGGTGTTGCCCTAGCATCGATAAATTTCAGCAGTATTGCCATGATTACTAATTCCACCAATTTTCCTTTGGATAGTATCGAAGCTTTGGTTGTCAAGTCTGCAATCTGAGGTCATGTCGTCACATTTGACCTATGTTTTCATGCTTCTGTTCAGCCTTCCATGGTACAAGATCCTGATGTCGCAACTCTTTAGGCACAAAAAGCGTAAGATCTTACGGTTGGAGGCCTTGAGATGGTGATAAGAGGTCACTCGCAGGTGTAGGAATTGCATATGGTGTACAAGGATTAGAATATTAATGATGATAGATTTATGTACATATATTATGATCATGTTTTTCAGCAGCCTGTGCTTCTATTTTGCATAGCTGCACTCCTAGTCTTCTAGGAGATTTATAGGGAAAGCCTATTAAACTCTAGGATGAGAAAACTTAGAAGGTTTTGACCAGATATTTTTGGTCCAATGATTGTCTTGCAACTACTTTTGTCAATGGAGGATCCTCTGCTATTGTGCAAGAGAATTATCTGCCCCGAATGATCCTAGTATAGCAAAGTGAAACACCTCAAGAAATTCAATGTGGCCAAGAAAAAGCCTTGAAGACAAAATTTGCATTCAATGTGGCCAAGAAAAAGCCTTGAAGACAAAATTTGCATTGTAATTTGATGGGGATCTAAAGGCAAAAATAATTGCCTTAATTTTCATTCAAAAGTCCTACGGTGGCCTTGTTTTGGCAAAATCTTAGCCATTTTTGGTATGAAAGAGTGAGATTTACGGCCCACATGCTGTGAATCTTACTTATGTGGGTGTGTGAGGGTCAAAAGTGATTGACAACGCTGCCAAAAATTGCCTTGTTTCTCCGCACGCTGTACCACCCTGTTCCACATGATGTGCCAGCGTGTGGGGTTAAACTTGCCCACAAGCTGCAGTTTGGACGATAAAAATAGCTCAAAAACGTTGCAAATTTGGCAGCAAAAGCCAACAATGCAAATTTGGACGATAAAAATAAGCTCCATACATTGCCAAAACTTGACAGAAAAAGACAAAAACCGCTGGTAACCCATACGCTACACTTTTTGGCCATAGGAATAGCCCAAAAATACTTCATAAGATTTTAGAGAACATATGGGACTATAACGGATGCTAGAACAGTAAATTCCAAGCATATAAATGCTAGATTTGTCACAGTTTTCAGGATCTTTTGGAAGACACTTTTTGGCAAATCTTCTCAAACACAAAGAAGAGCATTTCTTGAAAAAAAGAGAGGCTTATTTCAGCAAAGAAGAAAGGAATTATTGTAGATTTTTATGACCTTTTATAGCCTTTGTTGTGCAGATCAAGTGAACAGAAAAGTACAGTCAAGTGCAGAACACACGTTATCTCCTGCACTAGATTTCAAAGTCATTTATGTATTATCATGTTTTTAAAATCCACCAATCTATACTCTTTAAATTTACTTTCTTTACAATATTTTTACATTATTTGATATGAAGCTTTTCGGTTGTTTTGGCCTAATTTTCTTTGTGCATTTTATGCATATTTCCCTATTCTTAAGTGATCAACAAGACCATTTAAGGTGTTTTAAATCCTTTTAAGGCCTATGGATATATGAGTTAAATTGTTTCATATTAGATCTTTGAGGTTTCTAGCACCAAATTTTTTTGTCATTATAGTTTTTGGTGTTAAAAGTAGAGCCTCCACCTAACTTCTTAGCCTAAAAACTTATCCACAAGCTTTTCTTTGCTTGTTTCTACCTTGTGATAGTAGCATGTTTGACAAAAAAAAAATTTAATTTTGGTTTTTGCTATAACCCAAAGTTCACATCATAGTCAGTTTTACCCATATACCTACAAAAAAAATAATCTTTACAGTGCACAATGCTATCCCTATTTTTTGTACTTGGAATTTTAAAACCATTAGTTTTATTGTTATAGCATGTAGTGTTTTTTATGCTCTTATTTCTACACATGCTCAGCATTTTCTAATTTTTTCTTGGTTTTATACACTATTCAAAATTTTTATTTTAGTTGCAATTGTAATTTCACACACTGCAACTTCACAAGTTGCAAGCCCACATGCTATAACTTTACATGTTATAGCCCCACATACTATAGCTTTACACACAATAGCCCCACATGTTATAGCTTCACACACAATAGATTTACATGCCATAGTCTTATATGTTACATGGTAAAGCTTGTTCAAAACATTGAAAACCTTAGAGAAACTTTATCATGTTTGACCAAATAGTTGATCTCCAACATTTTATGCCTTTTGTATCTACCATATTATCACACAGCATAGTAGCCATGATCACTAACCAAAATCTAAGCATGTATATGATCCTAAGGACCCAACCGTAGTGGAACATAGGGAGTTTCTTAAGTGGTTAGGACTTAGTCTAGTTCATGTAAATATTGATGAACAATACTATAACTTTATATGTGTGAAAATCCAAGCAATTTTGCATATCCCACGAAAGGAGTTTGACTCTCAGCATCACTATGAGTTAACCTACAAGAATGGGAAGGAATATCTCCCTTCACAATACAACCACATTAAATTATACAAGTTTTACATGCACTTCTTGGTATAGTTACTAAGTGCAAATGCGAATGGTGAAATTAGTGAAAAGGCTTGTTTAGGCTTCCACTTAGAGGATCAGGAAGAGTTCGGAGTTGAGTATGAGCTAGATATGTTCATAGGAGACTTTTCAAATGATATGTTCCAGAAATGATCATGTTCAACTTTGTGCCTCTTGTTTCAGTAATGAACCAAACTTCCCTTGTGACCTGTTCACTTTACTATTCACCATGGCACCCTTCACTACTACACGTTAACCTCCACAAGTAATTCCCTCTATATCTTAACCTTTTATAGTTTTAGCTGGTCCTCCTCATGGATGAAAATTTCACCCATATAACATAATCCATTTGTCTTCAACACCTTCTTTGTTCTACATGTCCTTGTGCAAACATCATTTTCCATGTTTGATCCTCCTACAACAGTAGCTACAAGACCTTTCTAGTCTATATCATTATCCATTTTACAATCACTACTCATTCAACAATAATAAGTGTAGCCCTCAAGAGCTCCATAAGGCCTAGATCAAGCTTTTCAACTGATACAAGACATTACTAAAAAGCTACAAAAACTTGAGGCTAGTAGAACACAAATGGTGAAGGTCATGAACTTCTACCATGATGGTTCCATTAGCCTTACCATTACTCAAATAACTTTACCTATGAGCATGCCTATCCCAAACTTCACCAAATATAATGGCGAAGGAGAACCTAATGCACATCTTATCAAATTCTATTTTGAGTGCCTCCTATTACAAACATGGCCTTATACGATACTACATATTTTCCCTATGTCCTTGAAAAAAAAAGCTTTAAACTACTGTCAAACCCTACCTAGAAGTTCTATCTCCTTCCTAGATGACTTGATAGCCTTGCTTATCAACTACTTCAAATACAACTTGAAGCCTAACATAACCTTAAATTAACTTATGAAAGTAAGACAAAGGACACTTAAACTAATCCAAAGATTCATTTTAAAGATTAAATGCAATACTCAATAAGATCTCCAAGCCCATCTCTGAAATCCACCTCTTGACCATCTTAAAGAAAGTGGTTAATAAATTCATCAAGTCAAAGCTCTACTACTTAGAACCTTGATTACTAAGCCAAACCTTTTTACAAATCAAGAACATAGAATAGGCTATTGAATCTAGCAATGATTTAGCCTATGTAACCTACAAGAATTAGCACTTTAGAATGAACAAGAATAAGACCAAACAAGCACATAAAACTATGGCTATAGTATCAAAAGATATGAAACAACTAGAAAGGAGAAATTCTTTGCTATGCAACATAGCTTCTAACCCATTGCAACCCTCTACATCATATACTCCCAACTAGCCAAGATCAAAATTTTAGTGTAAAGACAAGTCTAAATATACTAAGTTATCTATGAGGCCCTCTAAACTTCTAGAATAGTTTCTTAAAGGTTATCGTATTCAACATAAGCAACTATCCAAAGAAGCTTATAAGATGCATAATTATCTTTGTAAGATAGCTAGAGATCCAATGATAGAAACCAAAGATGATCCAAAACTACTAAGGTACTTCAAACTAGATAGGTTTTACCATTATCACTAATTGGCTAGTCATGATATGAACTCTTGTTTAGTCCTTAAAGATGATCTATACAAGATGATTGATCATGAAGAGTTGGTGTTAAATGATCCTAACTCTCCAAACGCCATCAACAGCTCTTACACCACAGCCTCATCTATGGCAACCAAGTGGTCTAGTCCTCCTAGAAAACCATTTGTCATCAACGTACCATTAGCTAGTAGTTAGTCCTAGAACCTAAAGCCTAGAAAGCCCTTTTTTATATAGTTATCACCACATTCTATCCTCAAGGAGCCTTTTATCATATGTGTCTCACATTCATTGGCATCAACATCACAACCAAAAAAATGTGCTATCAATCCATTTAAGAATACGGAACAATTCATTATTAGGATGTCTTTATCATCCACAACCAAAAATGCAAAAACCAGTTATCAAGGCTTATCTATTATGCCTAATAACTCAACAATTAACAAGAAATCATCACCATAATGATGATGAAAATAATTTGTCGTCAAATCTAAGCCCACTAAAGGTAGCTAACAACAAAATTCTTAAAAGTAAGTTGACCCATTGAAACCTACATCAAGGTTAGCTCCACCCATGAACAAGGGGTCTAAGAAAAATATACTAATACATGAGCCAAAAACTCTAGAAAGAGTGGAGAAAATTAAAGCTACCAAGGCTAAAAAAATGTATTCCAAGGAAAATAATTTCCTTACAATAGTGGGATAACCTAAATACTCCCTAAAGCAAAAGAACTTATCATTGAACCTTTACAACCTAGTCATGGCTTCTCCCACTCATAGAGAGGTGCTAGCTCAAATGTTAACTACTATTCTTGTGAGTGGAGACATGCTTGCTAGTAAAGAGTCCATCCACTCTATCATCGAGTAAATCTTGCTTAGGGAGGACATACATTAACCCATGCTTATCTTTCATGATAACGAAGTGAATATTAACTCATGAAATAGGGAAGTGCTATCTCCTTCTCTCCTCATTACCATACATGTTGACAAGTACAAGGTTCATCGTGTTCATGTAGATGATGGGGCAATAACTAATATGGTATTGTTTACCATTGTCAAAAAACTAGCCTACCTAGAAACATCCAAGAAACCTCTACCTCTATGCTCAAGTTGTTCAACAAGTTGTGGGTGGTAGTATGAGGTTCTATCTCCTAAGACTTTGTGGTCATGAAATAGTTTCCCGCATCCACCAAATTTCTAGTCGAAGAGATACTAAGCTTTAACTTGATCCTTGGAAGACCATTTTTAGCCAAGCTTCAAGTATTCTCATCTTCTATACATCAAGAGATTTACTTGTGATATGAGAGTGGTAAAATTCTAATTCATAGAGATAGCATGTCTCAACCATCAATGAATACTATCAATATTGAACAAGATTTGGAGATAGAGTTTTAAGAGGAAACTCCCAACACTCAAGCTAGGGCCAATAAAAATAGCGATAACAAGAATATTAATAATGCCAATTGTACAACATTAAATAATCAACAAGAACATTCACCACTTCCCATGTTGAACAAGAGTATTGATGGGATTGTATAAAAGAAGTTCCTTGATCTATGAGAGATCAAACAACAAAGCCACAATAGATGCCTTATCCTTTATTTTGTTAATAATTGTTTATTTATTTTCATAGATTTATACCATGTTTCAATGCTTTTTTTTATTCTTGTATTTTATTTCAAGATTATCTCATGCTTGCTAGAAAATTAACATGACCCACCAAGGCCTAAAACTAGAAAGATAATGACCTACCAAGGCCTAAAATTAGCAAGACAATGACCTACCAAGGCCTAAAATTGGCAACATAATGGCCTACTAGGGCCTAAAACTAGTGAATCCATGGCCTACAAGGACCTAACATTGGTGAGTTCATGGCTTGACAAGCCCTAAAACTAGTAACACAAGATAACTTCTACTTCCTCTTCTTATGTTTACATGTAGCCTATTTATGTAATAACATCATTTAAAATCTTTACTCACATGTTTACATCTTCCCTTATAGTTTTTATTTTATTTAATCACACTATAGAGTGTTTCTCTATTGCCATACCTTTTACTACTATTTCAACTAGTATCCTATTTGCATAAAATGCTATAAAACATAGAAAAATATAAAACATGAAAAAGCAATTAAAAATTTGTAGCCAAATTTCCATAGTCATAGTCATAATTACATAGTGTAATAAAAATAGATGATACATAGTCTTTAAATTTATGACTATGGCAACTAGCCAATGACCATAACACTTAAGATTGATAGCCTAATATGATATTGACATCAAAAGATTTGATCAATCTAGGAAAGAGGAGTGTTATCAATATAATCACCATCATAACTTGGTTCCTATGAACAATAAAAACATGTAACCATAAGTGACAAGAATAACCATAAATGTAACCATTAAAATATGAAATGATCTTAAAATCAATAAAGCATGGGAAATTGAAAATCTTGAAAAAGAAACTAAAATAACAGCTAGCCAAAATCCATGCACGTGATTAACATTACACTTAACATAAATCTTAAACACTAAAGGTAATATTTAACCAAGTTAGGCATTTTGGCAAATAGTTGTTATGAAAACTAGAAACCTCGTGACAATGAAAATTACATAGAACCAGCAACCAAAATTGATAGCATTGGAGCTTGAAGAATAAAGAATTCCTAGGACCACTAGTCAAATAGCCCAAACAATGGAAAAGCACTCATAATATGGGAAGAATGAAGTAAAAAAGGTGCTATTTTTCTTGTCTCTTGGAAGTCACTTGTTGCCATACCTTCCCATGAAAACCTCATAAACTCTCATATGCTATCCCAAAAACCCTAGATGATGCCATATGATGGCCATAGAACTGAAACTCATTTCATAATAGCCAACACCCAGGCCCAAAATACCCAATGCAATCAATATTAACCAGAGAAGCCTAAAAACCTGCATCAAAACTATGATTGACCAATATAACTTCCAGGGATAAGGAAAAACCTTTAAAAAAAATTTAAAATTATTTTTAACTCTATATGTAGAAAGCATATAAAAAACACAAATCCACCACCAACACTATGCTTACAAGTGCATAGAATCAAATTTCAACCCAAAATTATGTAGAATTTTCACTAAGAAATCCTAGTTTGCAATGAGATGACCATAGTAAAAACCTTAAGAAAAACTGTAAAAATTATAAAATTTATCTAGGACCCCTCTACACTACATCAAAAATCCCAAGGAATCCTAGACGTTGACCAAAAGTAATTAAAAAATTGTAAACACTGCTAGTTTTTAGATGAAAAAACTACAAAATTTCAAAAGAAACAAACTAGAATGTTCTGCACTATGTTGAGAGAAAATCCAAAAAATTCAAAAAAATTGGTTTCATCTCTAGGATAGTTGAAACACCCTAATAAAAATTCATGTGTACTCAAAATTCAAAATCTATTAGTCCTTGATGTTTCCATAATTTTGTTAAAAAATAGAGAAATTGGTGAAAGAATGATACTTGGTAGTCCTTGATGAAGATCCTTCACCTATAGAAGGATTTTGAAGCCTATAAAAAATCCTCAAAGCCTCCTCTACCTCTTCTAATCCTAGACTCTGACTTGTTGACCCAATTCTTTTCACCATAATTACTAAAACTTGAGAATTTTGCATTGATTACTACAAGAAAAAGCTTGAATCTCTAACTCTACTACAACCATGCTGTGTACAGAGATCTATGGAAGCCAAAATGATTGGGAGAAGTTAGGTGTGTAGGTTTGTGGAAGATTGAAGAAGAGATTTGCTAATATGCTAGGTTTTCATGGTCAAAATCCTTCCCAAATGCCCACATGCTACCCACAAAGCTCTCATATGCTGCAAAATTAATCTTTGCACATTAATAAAATTATGTTTTGATTCCACACATTGAGAATACAAGTCTCACATGCTATGACTATGTGTGGGACAATGTGTGACACATGAAAAAACCTTATCCTCCTTCATACACTACATACATGAGCCCCACATGCTAGGCTAGCGTGTGGGGTAAAACCACTAATTTTCTTCATTAAACTTGATCACATACCTTTAAAAATTGTTCAGAGGACCTCACCAAATCTTGAAAAATCCAAAAAAAAAAGAAAAAAAACTCTTAACATGCCCATAACCTATCCACAATTGCCCATATGATAGCAATTGAAACCCCACATGCTAGGAATTCAGCCCAAAAGTTCCCACACACTAGGGATGCAAATCCCACACCCTATGATAATGTGTGAGGCCTCAACAAATTCTAAAGTTGATCAACATACATCATACCTTGCATGGAATAGCTAAATAAATTTCAGGTATCACCTGCAAACTTGGATGCTATCATAAAAGACTGTAGAAGCCAAGAACAAAACTAAAATCCCCAAAAACTAGCATGGTTAGGTTCCACACACTAGAGCGCATGTTCCACATGTTATGGTAGTGTGTGGTATAACATGTAGCCCCTACACTAATAAAAATCATGCATAAAATTACTCATAATTTTCGTGGTGGATCCCATAAGATCTAGAATGGAAAGTTAAGCAAGAAAGTAACCTTCACAAGTTGTAGGAGATGGATTTTGATCCTACATGCTGGGGAGACATGTCCCACATGTTGTGGCAGCATGTGGGGTAGTGTGTGAAGCTCTAAGAACTTCTAAAATTGGTCAATACATATCAAACCTTTCCTAAGATGCTCAAAAAGACTACAAATCTTCCCATACACCTTGGACATTGCCATGGAAGCCTAGGTAAGCCAAAAACCTAGTCAAAAATCCCCACAAACTGTCAAATTTAGCCCCACACATTGTGTTAGCATGTGGAGTACCATGTGAGACTTATACCAAGATTTACCATATCTAGAATTACTTATTGTAATGATGGAAAACATCGGTCACTAGAAATACTGAGAGGGAATCCGTGTACATAGTTCTAACCCCGGATCGGTGCGAGGACCGTGCTGGAGAAAACGAATCCGAGGTGCCCTGAATGGTCTTGTCGATCAGACGGGGACTTACTTGATCAGTAAAAATGTTGTGATATTTGGATGAAAAAATGGCGGTTCTTTATGAGAAGATATAATATTGTTAACCTTGAAGGTAATTGAAAATGATGTAATTGATTTAAAACAATTTGCAAGATCCATATAGATAGGACACAAGAGATCAGATTTAGAACATGGGCAATTCCAAGATCTGGGATTTAACTCACGAACAAAATATATTGGATACAATGATTATAGGTAGACTTCGATTTAGGCAAAGCACGTGCCAACAACAAGAAAGCTATTTAAAGACAAAGCAAGCAAAGGACGATCTACCTTGTTCTAGCCAATCCAGGTACAAGGAGGTCAGACCCGAAGCAAAATATCCGTTAATTGGCTATTTCTGATCAAGGATTATTTCCAATCACCTCCAATGTTCTTACAATCACTGATCCTCTTTCGTTCTCTTTTCAATCCTTGCCAAAAGATGCCAAAAGTTAGGGTTAGGAGAAAAATGTGATTTAGATGACGCGTGTCCTGAACCGACAAGATGCCGTTGACTTGCTGCGATTGTGTTTGAAGCTCACGACACCACGCTATATTACTCTTTGCAGTGTAATGCATGGTAAAACACTCTTTTTGGAACTTCGACAACAAACTATTTTTTGATTATGCTGCATCATGCTAGATTACGCTGCATCATGCTAGATTATGTTGTGTAGCGTAATTCAACGTAAAAAAGTGAATCTGCAAAAATTGAAGTGTTGTCGCCGCGCTTCCTTTGTTTCTGTTCAGTTCTTCTGGGGTTCATTACACTACACTGCGTAATGCAGCATAATAGGCCCCTTACCCGAAAATGAAAACTTGATGATATGTGCGGCATGCTGCAGATCGTTGCTTAAGCCTTGAGATTTTGCTGGGTTGTCGAGGTCCTGAATTTTTGCCATCTCTATTGTTACGATGAACCACCTTCCGGCACTACGCTGCATAACACGACATTACGCTATGTTGCGTAATGCAACGTAATATGCCAAAAGTTAAGATTTTTGTAACATAACATAGAAAGCTTGCAAAGTTGAAAGCTTGCCGTTGTGCACCTTTGGTCTTGTTCTATCCTCTAGAGTTCATTACGTTGCGCTGTGTATCATGGTGGAGTAGATTGTTAACTGAAAAGAGAACTTTCCGGGTCGTGTCTTGTCGCAAATCTTTGCTTGAGTCACAAGATTTTGCCAAATCGTTGAGGCCTCAAAATTTTCATGGTGTTTCAATGGCCCCTCTTTGTTGACATTTAGATTGCCTGCCTAAAAGACGTTGACAAAGAATATGAAACATCATAGAGGTAAAGGCACCAATAGCGTCCATCAGAAATTGCTCAAATGTCACTTTGTCAAACTTGGAAGTGCAAAGGTGGGGGGGAAGAAAGCATAGGAGGAATTTTACAGAAGTGAAAGGAGGGAGGTTCGGGGAAGACTCAAACACGTGAACATGAAGCTTTTGCGAACAAGTCATTACATCCTTTTGCTAGTGTATTTGCGAGAGGTTACGGCGTCATACCGCATATGAAGGGCTTGCATGGACGAGTTGTGTTATGCCCGCATGGCCTGGAGAAGTTATTTTACATCCATTTTTCCAAGCATTTCCCTTTTTTTTTTGAAATGCAAATTACATTCCATGAGGCAAGTTGCGTTATGCCTATTCGTGGACATGATGATGTGAAAGAATTGAATTAATGTTCACATTCTGTACAACCGAAGAAGAGGGTAAAGACGGTTGTATGGATAAGGGAAGGGGAAAGAGAAGTAAGGTATCTGATGGAGGGAGAGGTAGGGTTTGCACTCCCAAGTAGCCAGGCTAGTCTGAGCAGCCACTTCAAAATGTCGTGACATCTCACCTTCTAATGAATGCATTCTCGATCAACGCTATCGTAACATGTAACCTGCAAAACATAACAGAGAGCAGAGAGCCAAAAGCAATCGTCCTAATCGCTAGCAGGGGGGAGGCTATTGAAACGAGCACCGTCTGAAGTGAAAAGAAGAGCAGAGGCCATGAAAGAGGGACCATAGCAAAGAGCAAGGGTCCCTATGTTGATGCCGTGGTTCATGCAGCTGCTGTCAACAGCTAGATTCATCTTGCTCCATCAACTGGGCAAAGAACCAGTCAGGTGAACTTGCTAAGACAGAATCTGGTGATGGCGATGGATGGAGGCTACTAAAACCATGGATGACCATAGTTTCTTTGAGGCTCTAAGAGGTGAAGTTGATCCTAGGAGGTGCAACTATAGAGTGGCTATCGTAGCAACATCTCCGAGGGATCAGTAGCATGCCTTTCGGCATATCCGAGGAATCAGTAGGATGCCAGTGAGGTAGTTGCATTGCATCTATTCCAACGCCCCACCTATTTCATCTGGTAGGGATGCAGTGCAAGAGTGACCACGCTTGCTTGCTTCATGAATTTCTTATTGACGGATTCTAGTTTTAATTCGTAGTGGACCATTGTTGCTAGTTTTAAGTCTCAGCAGACTGTGGTCCCGGTTTAACATCTGGGCAGACCAAAACCTGCTGGTTTTATGTCGTAGCGGATGATGGAAGAGCTAGTTTATGGTCCCAGTAGACTACACTGTGGATATCAGTTTTATGTCATGACCTAGGGAAAAGTCTATGCTAGTTTAGCGTCTCAACAGACATATGCTTACCTTGCCAGTTTCACGTCATGGCGGACGGTCGGGAACTTTGCCAGTTTAGTATCATGGAGAACGCGTGCAAGAAATGTCAATTTTAAGTCATAGCGGACATGTACAACTTTTCTAGTTTTACATCATAGTGAATGTTTATTACCTTGCGTTTGAGCTGAGTTGATGCCTAGATGTGGTACCGCTTTAGATACAGATGATTCACTGGATTTGGTAGCTCGTTGCTATCGATATCTACTAACTTGAATGCTCCGTTGTCGTATGTGCCGATGGCCAGGAAAGGGCCTTCCCAGTTTGCAGAGAATTTTCCTACTGGTTCATGAATGGCCTTGAGAACTAAGTCTCCCTTCTTGATCGGTCATTGATGTAGATTGTATCGGTGCTTCTGTCTTTATTTGTCCTAATATCTTTCGATGGTATCAAGCATCTGGATGCACTTCTCTTCCACTGAGTCTAAATACACGATCCTAGACTCATTGTGTTGAGTCTCATTTATAACTGTGGAGAGGACCACCCGCAATGAGGAAACCTGTAATTCCAAGGGCAACACTGCTTCAGATCCATAGACTAGACTATAGGGTGTCTTGTCTATAGCTGTCCTGCACGTCGTACGATACACCCATAGCACGTAGAGGATTTTTTCATGCCATTGCTTCTTGTTGTTGCTGAGCATCTTCTTGAGTAGATTGATAATTACCTTGTTTGTTTCTTCTTATTGACCATTTTCATGTGGGTAATAGGGTGAAGAAAAAAATTTCTTGATACCAAGGTTATCGTAAAAAGATTTGGTTTCTGTACTACTAAATTATGGCCCATTGTTGGTCACAATAGTCATAGGAAGCCCAAATCTAGTTACTATATTGTCTAAGATGAAATGGCAAACTTGTTGAGATGTAATCTTCCATAGGGGGATAGCCTCAACCTACTTCGTGAAATACTTAGTGGTAGTGATAATGAAGCTATTTCCTGCAGAATACTTAGGTGCAATGGGACCTATGCTGTCTAGTCCCCATCGTTGGAATGGCCAAGTAATCTATGTAGTGTGTAACTTAGTTGGTGACACGTGTATTAGGTTTGTGTAATGCTGGCACGTGTCACACGTCTTAACTTTGGTAAGGCAGTCCTTTTCCATGTATGGCCAATAGTACCCTAGGCATCTGATTTTAGCGGCCATCGCTCGTGGGGCTACATGTCCTCCACATAGCCCCTCATGGACGTTGCTAACTATTCATTGTGCTTGGTCATTACTAACACAGGTTAGCAATACTCCATCGAAAGTGCATCTATAGAGAGTGTTGTCTCCAATGATGACGTATTGCCTGGCATGCTTGCGCACTACATATTTTTGTGCTTGTGTTAGCTCGTGCAGTGCGCCATGCAGAAGGTAAGTCTTAATGTTGTCGTACCATTCTGGCGTTCCCCCCATGTTTAATGAAGATATTTACACCACTTGAATGATAGGGTCTGTACATTCCATCATTAAAGCGGGCCAAGTGGCAAACAAATGTGGTGGCACGTTTAATGCCAGTGTGGCCAGTGCATCGGCTACAGCATTTTGTTACGCGGCTTGAGCATCGGTTATCACAAATTTTTTCAGTAGATGCACATATTTGTAGGCGTAGACCCCTGTGATTTGATTAATGATGAGCATTGAATCACCTTGGATTTCCAGGTGTTGAACGTTGAGTTCTATGGCTATCAACAATCCTCTGAGGAGCCCCTCATACTCTGCCACATTGTTTGTACAAGGGAAGGTCAGGCGGTAAGCCAGTGGATGCACATCCTCAAGGGAGAGCGTAATAACAATGGCAGCACTATCGCCCTTGGTAGTGGAAGCTCCATCAAAGTATAACGTCGCTTCGAGGCCTGTTGGTATAGGGCTTAAACTGTGTACATGCTCATCTAGAAATTCTGGCTCTATCGTAGCTTGATCGTTAATAGGCGATGTTGTAAGCTGGTCAGCTATAGCTTGACCTTTATTGGACGATTGGACAACATAATGTAAGTTGAATTCAGCTGTGATAGCTTTCCAACGAGCTATCCTACTACTCTCATACAAGTTGTTTGAGATAGCCCGTAGAACATTGTTTTAACAAATTATGTTGACTTGGCTACGAAAAAGATAGTGTCTACATTTTTTAAGTGCAAAAACCAATGCCAAATAGTTACACTCCACTTCATTGTACCTTGTTTCATACGAAAATAGAGCAAGACTAAGATAATAGATAGGAGCTTCTAACCCATTATTCCTTTTTTGGAAAAGTAACATAGCTATAGACACGTCTGAGTCTGCTAGATAAATGTAAAAAGGCTGATCCCTTTGTGGCGGAAAAATTGTTGGTAAGTGTTGCAGCTCCTTCTTCAAGTTATCAAATGCATGCTGGCAGTCATCGGTCCATTCAAAATTAACACCCTTCTTAACGAGATGTTGCATAGGATATAATTTATCTATTAACTTCGAAATGAACTACCTGATAAATTGTACTATGCCCTGCAACCCACATAGTTCCTTTAGGTTTGTAGGTGGCGTTAAATCAACGATGGCTTTAACCTTGTCGGGGTCGACTTGGATGCTAATTTCTAATACCACAAACCCCAACATGCATCTGGTTTTGATCCTAAATACGCATTTCTTTGGGTTGAGCCATAGTTCATACTTGAGACATCATTTAAGGACTAACTCTAGGTCTTCTAAATGATCTTCTGACTTTATAGACTTGACAGCTATTTCATCTACGTAGTCATTCAATCTCCCTAAGAGGTAATCACTAAAGATGTATTTTATGGCTCGTTGATATGTTACTCCAGCATTTTTTAGCCCAAAAGGCATCATAGTGTAACAGAAAGTCCCCCAGGGTGTCATGAATGTTGTGGTCAATTGATGCTCTGGGTTAATACGAATTTGATTATAACCTGAAAAGCCATCCATAAGGGATAGAAGTGCATGGCCAGCTGTTGTATCAATCAGTTGGTTGATACTCGATAATGGGAAATTGTCTTTAATCATGGCCTTGTTCAGATTCTGAAAGTCTATGCAGATGTGTATTGCCCCCGTTTTCTTAGAGACAACTACGATGATGGACACCCAGTCCGAGTAATCTACCGCGCGAATAAAACCAGCCTAATGTAGCTTAGTGATTTCATTACGCATTGCTAGCGCAATTTTTGGCTTAATCTTTCATGCCTTCTATATAATTTCTTTGATGTGTGGGTCTAAAATTATGTTATGCTATATTAATCTCGGGTCTAATCCCAGCATGTCTTTGTACGACCATGCAAATATAGCAGCGCTATTTTGGAACACTTGCATTATGCCACTCCACGTCTGTTGGTCCAGGAGGGAACTAACTCTAAGATTTTTATTTTCACCTTTGTGCGTAACCACAGGGATCTCATTGAGAGGGTCCTTGTTCACATCACTAGCTTCCACGTCTAGAGTTGAGGCCAGATGTTCTAGCCAATCTAGGGATATTTCTGATGTTGCTATGGTTGCATCACAAAGGGAAGGGTTTGTTCCTATCAGCGTGTCATTAAGCTGTCTAATGGTCTCCCCATATGGGCCTGTTAAGGTTAGGGATGCGAATAAAGTTGCGTCCATTTGTGAATTATCCTGCAAAAAACCACCAAAAATGGAAGTTGTTACATTGTTTTCTTTTTCTACCGATCTTTTCAAACGATAAGAGTTAGAGTTGGGTATTAGAGAAGCCTCTAGTTTAAAGTCTTAGTGGATCGTTACAAATATGCACATTTTGTGAAAAAAAAATGATGAGCCAGGCTTCCTAGATGCTAGTGTGTGACTTCTGTAAAGTAAGATAAAAGATGTAGCATGGCATGTCTAGCATGTCAGAATAATTAAATTTGAATTTTTTGTAAAGGCCATAGTTAATGCGGCCGGATTACGAGGTGATAAACTATGCATTAGTTTAGGGTCATTCTGGACCATAATTCATACGATATCTACGAAATTAATGCCCTGATCTTCACATTTCATGTCATACTGACACCGACATTTCGGGAAAGTTCCGCATCGATCGAGGAGAAAAAATTAGTTAGTTTCAATCATTTCATTTATAAACCAGTGGTTCATGCTCAAAATAGGTCATAGATATCGCGAAGTTGGATCTAACTATAGCAAAGAGGGAGCGTGAGCAAGGCGTAAACAAATGATTTTGCAAAGATTTTGTTCAATTGCAACTATGGCACCAAAGGTGAAAGGGAATAATGCCAAATTGGCAAAGATTGACGAAGTACAGGAGAGTTTGCAGTGAGTTTCGTAGGCCAGAGTTGAGGATTGAGAGGTTACTCTGCTTAATCGGTAAGTCTCTGTTCACCCTTTTGCACTATTGTTATTCTTGTTGCAGCGTCGTGGTCGTATCTATTTTGAATGTGTATGTTGTGTCAGGCGTTAATATCTGTTTACAAAGATTGAGCTATTGTAGTTAGTTATATTACCCTTAGAGATGGACTTTGTATTGTCACGAAGGTTTGGGTAATATTGAGTAATACTACGCAGATGTAATGTATAAATGGAAAAATCTAAGTATTGTATCCATGCGTAGCGTAATCATGGTTTTGTTTTCTTTTATTTTTCTCGTCTGTAATAATTACATGTTATGCTGGAGTAATACGCAGTGTTGCTTTCATTGCTGTTTTCAGGGACAGACCTTGAGCTGTTGCAATGATTTTGGCTTTCCAGTATAATCTGTAATTTTCTGGAGATCGAGAGAACCCTAATGTAGTGTGATGAACGTTCATGTCTAAATGGTTTGTCTAATAGTAATGTGTTTTTTATTATACAGTATTATGCTAAAGCCCATCCTAATCATTTTGGACATCATGGGCATTCTATGCTGCTTACATAGTCCCGTGGCCAATGTTCCTCCTCCTCACGCTCATATAAAGGAGGAGGCGGTATGGTTCCAAAGGGGTGCACAGGAGTTCTTGTAGTTTTTTCTTCATAATTACAGTGTAATCATATGGTCACATCTACCAGGAAATATAGCTACTGCTATTTTAGAGACGCTACTAGTTGGGTCGATGCAAAGCATCTTGACATTCTTGACAGACGACGCTATTGAAACTGTGCAAGTGCAAGACCGCGAATAGAGTGCCAAAGGTTTGAGGCGTTTGAGTTGGATTTGAGAGATGCCCAAGTTTAACTGTTATCATGCCTACAACACTCTATTCATCACCCGTCATCTCACAACCTACTTTTAGAATCCTCCTGGTATCGTGTACTATGCAGGCGGGTAAGTTTTTGTTCCTTTCATGGTATTGCAATATGCTAACTACTGTTTAAATTTGTATTGAGCGTAAAGAATTTGCCTATCCTCTATGGTGTAGATTCTTCATCAATGACAGTGGTCTACTGGGTGATAACGATACATTGTCTTTGACCGAAAGGGACATAAAAGAATTTACTTCCATCAGCAATGTACGAGCTGGTGTCATGGGATAAGTGGCCTTGGAAATCCCAGAGTATCCTATCCGCTATGTCGATTTCTTTACCAGATGTAAGAAACTCAGATGGCTAGATAGGGAGTGGACTTTGGACCCTCCCCTCACCGTCGTAGAAGTGCAAAGGAAAATTCCTACATTTCCTTTGCCATTCGGGCCTGGTAAACTTTATTATAATGATCAATTGTATAATGTTATTAGCTGGAAATGATGTATAAAGTTGTTTTATTTTTTTGTTTTAACTATTATTTTATGTTGACAGTTAGGGAATCACGAGAAATTACGATCATGGCCTCTGATCGTGAGGCAAACAGTCTCTTCTTTCGTTACGGTGATATAAAGGACACACAATGCTGGCTTGGCCATAGAGCGACCCCAATTGTGCTAACCAATAACCTTTGGGAAGCTAGACTAATGGACCTATTTTTAGCCATAACCCCCGATGTCACTGCAGGTGAAATGTTGACACTAGTCAACTCCTTCAGCGAAGAAGCTGAGCGTCTTTGCATAAGCGTGTGTAATGTGCATGCGAATTTTGACATCGACGCTCAACTGTTCATCGATCTCTTTGGTGTCCCCTCCGATGGGCTTCTTATAGAGGAAAAGTCAAAAAGTAGTTCCAAGTATCAGCCTGAGATAGAGGAGTGGCTAGGGATTAAGAAAGAGGTTAAGGGAATCCCTGCTGACAAGATTCAATTGGAGGTGGCCCATACTATTTACCGCCTTTTTCAAGCTTGGGCCTTCCCCAAGACACTCTCCCAAGGGAGATTCCTCACCATAGAACATGGCTGGATTATGTGAGAGGTCATGGAGGAGGAAACACGGTTCAATTGGGCCAGCTATTTTGCTACAGGCTTGCGCATTGAAATGGTCAGGCTTTGCAAGAAGCTTGAGTCCCGTTTCAATGTGCATTTTTCCTTCTTCATAGCCTGCTTCCAGTATTTTGCTAGATTTCTGGTAGTCCAAAGGAATGGAGTCTGGGTGCAGCAAGACCGTAGCCAGATTTCTAAACCGTGGATTTCCCATGTTTTCGGCACTACCCGGTTGCAAGACCCTCCTGAAGGAATCAGGGAGTCGTTATCAGTAACAACTAAAAATATGGTAGTGCCTCGAACATGGGGTCAATATAGCATGGGTGGGGTGCTCCCCACTTACACCGATGATGTGTCGAGGGGGAAGTGCCTAGTGGCTGAAATAGTGGATTCATCAGTGCAATGGAAGAAGCCTCATTTGACCAAGGAACCTGCTGAGCCAGCAGGGGGTGTGGGGAAGAAGATGTAGGTCAGATTTCAGAGGAGTAATCCTCCAGCTGGTAAGTAGAGAAATGTATTAATGATTATGGTTATGTTGTGTAAAGATGTTGTTGCATAGTGTAATGTTTGTTGAGCAAGAGTGAAATCCTGTGTTAACTAACTATGTCGTATGACAGCAAAGAAGAAGCTTGTGGAGCGATTGACCCCCGAAACAGGGGCTATAATTTTGCGGCATGGAGAAGGGGCCCTGGTCTCAGAAGAAGAGGCCCCAGTCAATAAGGTGAGTGGTGCACAGGCTCTTGTGCATGAAGAGGAAACAACAGTGGAGGATGTCGAAGTCCTTTCGGTTGGGACTGGAAAAGGTAAGTGATCTGTCGCTTGGTTAGTTTAACTATTACAGCATACTAGACTTTAGACAACTATTTCTGGAAGTTTTACCAATCATCGTAACATCTCTATTATTTCTTTATATGTGATTTATCCTACATAATAGGTGATCAGAATGTATGCTTGTCAGCGGTGGTGACCCGATCTTGGGGCGAATTTCCTGATAAATTTACTTTTATGGAAGGCGTTGTCAGCGATATGATCAGTCGCTTAGAGTGAATCAATCCTGAAGCCGGTATGTTACGATCATTACGCAGGGGTTATTTCATTGTGGCACTATGCTACCTAATTACACCTAACCACCATTTTATGTCATTAGGAGCTCACCTTAGATGGGATCCGTCAAAGACTATTGACTTAGACGCTACCGAACCTCCATTGGAAGCGACCTTCATATCATGCAACATTTACAATGAGATGCATAAATGTGTTGTATGCTTGAATCACTCCTTATGGAAATGCCAAAACGTGAATGAAGACCTTTGGAAGAGACTGCAAAGGTCATAGAAGGAAATGGTGGCTCTA
This sequence comes from Gnetum montanum, assembly GCA_015680685.1. NCBI lineage: Eukaryota > Viridiplantae > Streptophyta > Gnetopsida > Gnetales > Gnetaceae > Gnetum > Gnetum montanum. The sequence goes on from MNCI01001543.1 coordinate 241,826, forward strand.
AGTGATGAGGTTGGGGATTTGAGGTCGTGGAATGAATTCTTGTAGGCCCAGGGAACTAACAATGAGGACTAGAGAACAGTTGTTGCTAACTATGCCTGTTATTGGACGATTTTCAGGAATAGTGTCTAGACCAACCGTGAACTAGTCGAGCAATGAATGCAAATGGATCTCGTAGCTCAAAAAAATCAAGACTGGAAGGACTTTAGCGCCAGTGTCCAAGAATGGGGGCAGATGCAGAAAGACCATAAATATGTTTATAAATGGGAAAGCGCTACCTGCCGTCAATATTACAAGGAGTCTGCCATTGAGGCTTAGTCCCTTCAGCTATTCCTCGATTTCATTGGTGCTTCCAGAGCATTTGAGAAGTTTCAGGAGCAAGTGACGGTGAGTGCCTCTCCAGAAAGGGAAATGACCCTTCCTGGGTGTGAGACTACCATCCCTTCTTTCTTCCCTGAACCACCCCGATGGACTCCTATGGAGAAGGGGAAGGTTAAGGCTAGAGCTAATCTAGGGGATGGGGTTTGGTCTGAGCTAACCGAGGATGAAATTATGCAACGTCTATGGGTTGGCCTAGAACAAATCCCATTTTCTACCGATGTAGGACCGTCACAAGTAAATCATAGTATTATTGTGTTTATTTTTCTGTCATACCTATTTTTGATGGCGATGTTAATATGCATGTCATGTCTAATCGTAGAAGCGACCTGAGGAGGATCCTCAGCAGGATGGACGTAGTGAAGGTGACAGTCCTCACGAAGAGGGTCTACAGGAAATAGAGCGTAATAAAGATGATCAATGCTATGGCACGCAACCCCATGTGGAAGAGCCTTGCAGAGAGGGCCACCTTCATGAAGAGATTCCTCATGAAAAGGGTGGCCCCTATGAGGATGATTTGCTAGAAGTAGATGTGGAGTTTGGAGATACGGGAGACAGTGGGGACAAGGGTGATGCATAGCATGGATATATTAGTCAGGGTTTTATTGTGATGGAACAAAACAAAAGACAGTATTTTTTTAACGTATTTAATACAAATTTTGTTGCTGATTTGATTGTCTTGAGTTTAATGTTCTTTTGTTGTTTTTGTTTTATGCAAAGCATAAATGAATAGGTTTTAACGTGATGACAAATCGCAGTTAGTTTTAAGCATGTAGCGTAAATGGATTTACTAGTTTAAAGCCATTGCGGGCCACTAAATAATTCAGGTGCAAAGCGTAAATGAGATCACTAGTTTAAGGTCATTTCGGGCCTTCACTAGTTTTAGGCCATTTCAGGCCTTCGCTAGTTTTAGATAAGGGTAAGAGTAGGGAAGACAGCTAGTGGAAGCGTAAAGATATGCGTAAATGTAATGCGAATAGCTGGTGGAAACGTAAAGATATATGTGAATGTAATGAGTATAGCTGGTGGAAATGTAAAGATATATGTGAATGTAATGAGTATAGCTAGTGGAAACGTAAAGATATACGTGAATGTAATGAGTATAGCTGGTGGAAATGTAAAGATATACGTGAATGTATGTAATGAGTATATCTAGCGAACGTAAATAGAATAGCTGGTGGAAAAGTACACAAAGACTGCATGATAGTTAGATAGCACAGTTCATCTGCTAACTCTGTAGTTTTTTCTTAATTGCTTTCATCTTTAATGATGCGTAAGGATGGCGAGATTTATGACTCTATTCCTTCATGTCACAATCTTCTTCTTGGAATGGTAGTTCGGCCCAAGTTAGTCTATCATCAGCCACTATTTTGGCTTGTTCGAATGTTTGTACAAGGGATTGCTCTTCGGGAATTTCGATTTCCAAACCCTATTCTGTTTCTACGTTATTGACAGCCTGAGGGGTCATTTCGTCACCATGGATGACCACTTACCCTCCTATGTAGGGTAGATGGATCTCCTGATGGATAGGTGATGAAACTACCCTCAGTTGAGCTAACCAAGACCTCCCTAGGATTAAATTGAATACAGGCATCTCCTCGACGAAAATAAACATTGTGTCTGTGGGGAATTGATCCCCTTCCACAAAGTTGATGTCGATCGTCCCCTTGACTTGCACTCATGCCCTGTTGAATGACTTTAGACATGACATCGTTGTAGGACTGATTTGATCGATCAGGCCTAGTTTATCCACTATGGGATATGGGATGATGTTAGTGGTTGCCCCATCGTCTACATGTACTCTCCAGATTCGGTATTGGCCAACCTGGATGGTGATGAACATGGGCGTCGTTGTCACCTGACCCTTTTTTGGATCATCCTTAATGGATTCTTCATGAAAGATCAACAGGGTAGGCTCAGGTTTTTCAGTAGTGAGGGGAAGCATAACGAAATGAATCACTTCTTCATCTGCTGGCAAGCTTTCGTTCACAGGTATGGACATTAGCATATGAACCATGGCCTCATGGTGTTTTTGCGATGTCATGAGTAAGTCATAAAGGCTCAATGTTGTATTTTTTTGTTTTAGAGCCTATTTGACTTGTGTAAAGGCATCAAAGAGATCCCACCCATGATCTGGTTGTTTGACACCCTTTTCCTCTTCCATTCACCCCAAGAGGCAAATTTCTCGGGGAAGAGTGGTATCTGGTCGAGGACTGTGTTTTTTTTTTGTTAGGAGGAGATGGTCATGCTTGTGTAACTTCGTTATTTTTAGGAAGTGGGGCTAAGGGCACAGAAGCAAAGGATTTAGGCTTGGGAAACCCCAGCATAAGACGGTCCTTGGCCGTATCAGTTTTCATACCTTCTTCTCCCTTTTTGTTAAGTTGGGATTGCAGGGTTAATTTGGAGATTTTTCCCTACATAGGAGTGACAGCTGATGGTTTTGGCACCCTAATGACAAAGGGTTCTTTAGGCGTAGGTGCAGACTGGGCTGCAGCTTTACCGACAGCGGGCTGTTGAGCAGTGGTCTGAGAGGAGGTTCAGAGGACAAAAGGTTACCTTGGACCACCACTCGTCAATGTTGATGGACTTATTGTTTGGGGCAGACGAGGGGGCATTCGTAACACAAAAGGCTACTTCGGCTATGCCTGACCATCACCCTCTTCTCCTACCACATTGATTGTGTACCCTGCATTATTTACATTTGATGAGTCTCGGTACACATGCATGGCTTGGTTTTCTAGGCATGCTGGACTAATGATGTCTAAAATCAGGTCACCTTGATCGATCAAATGTTGAATGTCATCTTTCAACGCCCACTAGTAATCTGTGTCATGACCACACAATTGATGGTAGTCACAAAACCGGTCTAGCCTAAAGTTCTTGGGAACTGGCGGCTCGTTAGGTTGGGCCAAGGAGGGGTTCTTGAGTAGCTTGCAATGGTGCCTATGGCATTTCAGAGCTTCCTTGGACATTGTCTTGTGTCGGATGTGGCCAATTACCAATAATTGCTTCAGAAGTTCTGAAGGCTTTATAGGTAGGATCGCGTAATTTGAGCAATCCTTACGCTCAAACTTAGGCCTCAGCTGCAGAGGTGCTTTAGGGGCAGAAGGAGTTTCTTAATTAGCATCACTTGAGCTATTTGTCAGCTCAGCAGGCTCCACAGGTGTTTTCTTGTTGTTGTTTTTCTTCTTGGCCCCTTTGGCAACTGCCACTACTGTCATTGTAATGGCTTTGCCTTTGTCCTTACCCTTGCTGTGGGCATTTTTGTAGACCACATACGTTGGATCTTTGCTAGCCTCTGTCACTTCTTGGATGCTCTTAGTCTAAGCAAAGTATTGGCTGAGGGAGCAGGGAGCGAGGTAATATAGCTTAGACTTGATAAAGTCATTAACTGTCCCTTTGAAGATTGCCAATAGATGGGCCTCTGCAATGGGTTCACGGATTTCATTCAAGGTAGCGCTCCACCACTATATAAACTTTTGAACCAACTTGAGCGGGTCTTGCTTGACTCCCATGAGTTGGTCCAGCGTGACTTCCGACTTCAAGTTGTACTTGAAATGAGTCACAAACTAAGTTAATAGCTCTTCCAAAGTTGAAATGGAAGCATGTGAGAATGCTCGATACCAGTCCAAAGCTTTACTTGTTAAGGACATAGCAAAGACACGGATGATAGTATGTGGCCATTGTTGAAATAGTAACAATTTTGATATGAAAGTAACTAAATGGGCATTGGGATCACCTTCCCCATTATATTTCCTAAAATGGGGGATTGGCAACCCAGGCGGTAACGATAAAACAGGCACTACCAGGCTAATAGGATCTCCATGGTAAAAATCCATGACTTGTACTGGGTCAGAACCAGTAACCTTCAGACATTTAACCTCATCTGTAAGGGTCTGAATAAGCTGAAAAGCTTGATCCAGACCCGTAGATGAAGAGGTCATTTATGGAATGACAGGAGGAGCTATGCTGGGTGGCAGAATAGGGATGGCCATTGCCGGTTGTGCCATTGGATACACTGTTTGTACATCTGGGTGTACAGACAATGACCTTTTTTATAGGGTTTAGTGGCCACGGGATCTGGCTTTGATGAAGGGGCAAATGGGATATTTGTGTAGGTTGCGCAGAAAGAGGCATGTTTGGAACCCACCATGCTGTAATGGCGAGCCTTGTCATGTGAGTCGGGATGAAGGTAGGTGTTGTAGGTAATTACGAAGTAGGTATCACGTGTACATGCAGTGACATGGGCGTAGGTGCATGATGAGATGGATTAGGTAATTGCACCTGCTGAGGTATGATTTGTGACGAACCTTCACTCGGAAGGATAGTCAAAGAGAGAGAAAATGTAGGCACGGCAAATGTGGGACTTGATTAGTATTAGATAATGTTAAAGGCATGGTGACCATGAACAACGAATTTACGTGGGACGTCGTGGAGGGAGGGGCCATGGTGAAATCAATGTGATTTCCTCCCTCAGAGTGAGAGTCTAGATTATCTTTCCCATCATAAAGCGTTTCATCATGGAACAACTCCTCTAGTTGTTCTCGCAATGTCTTAGCCATCACCATTTGATCTAGGATCCACTTTTGTTAATCTGTTAGGGGTACAGTGGTGTTAGGCGAAGGAATAAATTCCTTCCCGTTGCAGTACATGAACTCGTATTCTCGTTTTTCCTCAAATTCTTGTGGATACATGGGTAGGTTTGCTGCTAGTTTAGCACAGAGGAAATTGTAGTGTTCCCTGCGCTGAGCATGTCCCTCAGGCTCCTTGTTTTGCAGCCTGAGGGAGTGGCGTGGTCACACCGAACTAATTGGTGGCTCGACCATAGGAGGCGTAACTTGCATTGTCCAAGGATTCTCAAGGTTGGCAGTGTCAACAACGGTAGTTGATGTAGTCATTCTCTTCGCAGTTGGGAAGTAATGATGGTAATGATAAAGATCGCAAGGACAAAGGCAAACTAATGTAATAATTGGGGCTTTCTATCTTGTAGGATTCCAAACGAATCGTCGAAGCAGCCGATATGCACCACACAATCCCGTAAATAACCTCAGGGGTATTACGTTTACGTTGATTGAAAATGGGTATAGACAACTTACAATACTACCCGTAAAGTGCGGATCGGATATGAAGGCCCTCCTTCTAGCGCCAAAAAACTGTAACGACGGAAAACATTTGTCGCTGGAAATACCGAGCAGGAATCCGTGTACATAGTTCTAACCCTAGATCTGTGCGAGGACCGTGCTGGAGAAAACGAATCTGAGGTGTCTTGAATGGTCTTGTCGATCAGACAGGGACTTACTTGATCAGTAAACATTTTGTGATATTTGGATGACAAAATGACAGTTCTTTATGAGAAGATATAATATTGTTAACCTCGAAGGTAATTGAAAACGATGTAATCGATTTAAAACGATTTGCAAGATCCATATACATAGGACACAAGAGATCGGATTTAGAACACGGGCAATTCCAAGATCTCGGATTTAACTCACAAGAAAAATATATTGGATACAATGATTACAGGAAGACTTCGATTTAGGCGAAGCACATGCCAACAACAAGAAAGCTATTTAAAGACAAAGCAAGCAAAGGTTGATCTACCTTCTCTTGGCCAATCTAGGTACAAGGAGGTCAGACCTGAAGCAAAATATCCGTTAACCAGCTATTTATGATCAAGGATTCTTGCCAATCACCTCTGATGTTCTTACAATCACTGATCTTCTTTCGTTCTCTTGTCAATCCTTGCCAAAAGTTGCCAATGATTTCCAATGGAAGGAAATTGCTCACGAAGAAAATTTGTCAATCTTCGAAAAAAAATTTCCAACCCCTTGATCTTTGTCAAATGGAATATTTATAAGGTTAGGGTCAAAAGAAAAATGTAGTTTAGATGACACGTGTCCTGAACCTACAAGATGTCGTTGACTTGGTGCGATTGTGTTTGAAGCTCGCAGCACCACGCTATAATACGCTTTGCGGCGTAATGCGTCGTAAACCACTCTTGTTGGAACTTTGGCGATAAATTATTTTTTTGATTATGCTGCATCATGCTAGATTATGCTGCGTCATGCTAGATTATGCTGCGTAGCTTAATTCAACGTAAAAAAGAGAATCTACAAAAATTGAAGTGTTGTCACTGCACTTCCTTTGTTTCTGTTTAGTTCTTTTGGGGTTCATTACGCTACATTGCGTAATGTAACGTAATAGGCCCTTACCCGAAGAAGAAAAATTGATGATATGTGCGGCATGCTGCAGATCATTGCTTAAGCCTTGAGATTTTGCTAGGTTGTCGTCGTCCTGAATTTTTGCCATCTCTATTGTTGCGATGGACCACCTTCTGGCATTACGCTGCGTAACGTGACGTTACGCTATGTTGCGTAATGCAACGTAATATGCCAAAAGTTAAGATTTTCGTAACATAACATAGAAAGCTTGCAAAGTTGAAAGCTTGCCATTGTGCATCCCTGGTCTTGTTCTGTCCTCTGGAGTTCATTACGTTGCGTTGTGTATCATGGCCAAGTAGACCCTTAACTGAAAAGAGAACTTGTCGGGCCGCGTCTTGTCACAAATCTTTGCCTAAGTCACAAGATTTTTCTGAACCATTGAGGCCTCAAAATTTTCACAGTGTTTCACTTATAAGTAGCTTGGTGGATCCCACAGGACCTAGGATCAAAAATTAATCAAGAATTTAACCTTCAAAAATTTGTCAAACCTAGATTTGGTTCCACATGCTAGGGAAGTCTTTCCCACATGCTAGGTTAGCATTTGAAGTAGCATGTGGGACTCTAGCAAGGTATAAGCTTGATCAAACTTGTCCATACACTACTCAAAATGGTTGAAAAAGCCCTAAACTAGCATTGTGCAGCCTAGATGTAGTCAAACAAGTCACAAACCTAGTCAAAATTCCCTACACATTACCAATCCCACACAATGTGGTAGTATGTTTTGATCCATACGCTAAGAATCCAAGTCCCACACAATATGGCAATCTATGGGACAAAAAATAACTAACTTCCTTCTCCAAACTTGCTCATAAGTTACTTAGTGAACCATCCCTCCCCCACAAAATAATATAGAAATAATAATAAAAATAAAAAAAATCCATACATTGTGTGAGAAAATTGATGAGAGGATTGATTGAATAAATTGTAACTAGACTTGAAATTGATCTTGGAATCCCACATGTTGAGAGTCTAGGTCCCACACACTGTGGACATGCCACATGATGTCCACATGTTGTGGAAATTGTCCCCACACACTAGAGATAGAAACTATTGGCTTTTCACATCTTAATTACATCTAATGTTAGCATGTTTTCTTTTAGTGTTATTTGTCTTTATTTATAGGTTTGGATAGATGAATAATGTTGAAAACTCCTATGGCCTACAACAAGTGACTCTACATGACCTTATATATCTTTTTGGCATCTGAAAACAATTCAAATTTTATATGAATTTATGAGCATGAAAAAAGTTATCATGTTCTACCAGTTGTAACCTATGATGGCCTATATTTGCTTGTAACATTTTGTGATCACATGTATTCCTTAACTTTTTTTCTTGTATACTTGGAGTTGTGCTTGCAAGATGAGCCTAAAGGCATCATAAAGGTATAACTCATTGTAACAATGAGTTGCTGCAGAACCTGGATGCATGAGATTTAGTTATCTTGTTCAATCTTGTTAACAGTACCTACCTCGCATCATCCCTATTACCCCTCCTAAGCTAGAACCCCTTGACTAAATTATAGTCTTCATTACCTTTCTAACAATGAAAACCTATGTTTGACATCCATGCACCATGGCCATGTGACATCTCCTTCAATGTGCTCTACTTATCAAGTTCACTGAATGTAACACAAGTCATTCAGTGAGGAAAAAAACTTTAGCCTTGGCATTGAACCCCAATGAAGATTTCACTCTAATAGAGAAAAGAGAGAAAAATTCCAAGAAAGAAGAAAGACCAATGTGACCTCAAGTCAAGAAAATCAATTACTTGTAAAAGAAAGAGCCAAATGATCAAATAAGCCTATTACTAAGTGCTGGTTCCTTCAAACATTATCGAGCAACCAATAGTCCAAGTAGGAAGCATGAAGGCCTCTTCAGTTAGCAAACATATCATAACTATGATATTTCCATGATGTCAACATTTGGGATTCCTCATTAACCCATGTGACACTTCTCCTAGAACCAATGTAGCCATTATCTCTTCCCAAACTCTCAACATCTTATTGTGATCTTATTTCATCTTCATGAGCACTCCTTATCATGATTTGACAACTACGCAATCAAGTGTGAAGAGGGAGCATTGGTGATGAACCTAAGGTAGTGCTTTGCATTATTTGTTAATGTCTATTAGGTCAATCCTAAAAAAATTAATAAATAAGGGTCAATAAAACAACTAAAGAATTTTCATCTGGCTAAGAAGAATCCTTGAAGCTGAAATTTGCATTGTAATTTTATGGGGATCTAAAGGAAAAAACAATTGCCTAATTTTCCCATCAAAAGTCCTAACCTATGGCCTTTTTCTAGAAAATGTTTAGCCATTTTTAGTTTAAAAAAGTGAGATTTACAACCCACACATGGTGAATCTTACTTATGCTAGCATGTGAGGGTCAAAAATGGTCAAAAACACTACCAAGAATTGGGTTTTTGTTCCACACACTAAACCACCCTATTTGACATGTTGTGCTAATGTATGGGATAGCATGTGAGGGTCAACCTACCCACAAACTATAATGTGGGCCATGAAAATAGTGTAAATATGTTGCAAATTTGGCAGCAAAAGCCAAAAACGTTGGTGGCTCATAAGCTAAAATTTGGGCCATGAATATAAGCTTCATACATTGTCAAAACTTGACAAAAAAATCCAAAAAAGATGGTAACTCATACGCTACAATTTTGGGCCATGGGAATGGCCCAAAAATACTTTGTAATGCTTCAAAGAGTGTATGGGATTGTAACAGACACTAACATAGCAAATTCCAATCCTATAAATGCCAAATTCATCATAGTTTTTAAGATCTTCTGGAAGACAATTTTTGGTAGATCTTCACAACACATAGAGAAGAGCATTTCCTAGAAAAAAGAGAGACTTGGTTTTAGCAAAGAACAAAGGGATTATTGTAGATTTTTGTGGCCTTCATAGCCTTTGCAATGTAGATTGATGAGTGGCGAGGTACCCCTACACTCAACCATACGAATACGAGCGTTACACACACGATCCGGTTGAACTCCGCAGACGGACTAGTTGTGGCATCTAGATAGTTAGCCTTAGGTCATAGTTTACTATCTTCCCACCTAGACTAGTATTATCTTTGTCACATATGGTTTAGTCCAGAGTGAGGTGTATGATGTGGTTTCTAATCTAATGCTACTCCTGAAGGCAATGGAAAGTAATATTCACTAA
>MNCI01001543.1:251936-264384 GCA_015680685.1 Gnetum montanum
CAAAACTAACTCTAAAACTAACTTCCTAACTGATCTTTCTACCTCTTATTTATAGATGAGGAGATAGGGTGTGATATCATGTATGCGAGATCGCGGTTGTGCTGCGATATCGCGTACGCGATATCGTGGTCGTCCAAATGATGACTCATCATAGATCAAGTGGATAAAACGGTGCACTCAAGTACAGAACAGGGCGTGTCTTCTACACCAAATTTTAAAGTCAGTTTTGTATTTTCAGGTTTTTAAAACCCATTAATTTGTATGCTCTAAACTTAATTTTTTTACAATATTTTTATAATATTTAATATAAAGTTATGCAATTGTTTTAGCCTTATTTTCTTTATGCATTTTATGCATATCTCCTTGTTCTCAATAACAGATTTTTTAAGTCCTTAAGCGATCAACAAGATAGTTTAAGGTACTCCAGATCCTTTTCAAGACTCATAAATCTATGAGTTAACTATTGTGCATGGGATCTTTTAGTTTTGTAGCATCAAAATTTTCCATCATTACTCAAAGCACTGCATTACAAAGAAGTCTTCTCTTATTCTTTCATTATCGATATTCTTTTGTAGACTTGGGGCTATTTTTCCTCTCTACCAATTGGGTTTAAAAGAAGATTTGTATGGGCTTAAGAGTTTAGTTAGTTTTTTTTTCTTTTAAAGGTCAAGTCATGCGTTAAATTATGCCCCAACAAGTAATGTTAGATTTTATTTTGTATTTTTATTTTATATTTCATTATTATTCAGTTATGTTATGAGTAGGGTAAACATTTGATATTTCATAATTTAAAAACTGCTCTTTAAAACCTTTAAAAGATTGGTAACATTACTTGTCTTTGTTGTGAAACTTGCAGATACAAGAAAAACAGATGGAAGGAGCTAAATGGTCAGCGAATGTGAATAGCCTAGAGGAGCCTAACCTACAGAGGCAGAAGGCATGGATAGTTGAAAGGAAGGAGGAGCTAGGAAGTTTAAAAGGGAGTTTTGGAAAAACTGCAAAGGGCTAGAACTAGGTGAACCAAATTTTTCTAACTATAATCCCCAAATCCCTTTCCAAAAACCTAAATCTATCCTCCTTTCTATCTTAGCTTCTTCCCCTTTCTTGGTGGATTAGTTCATATCACTCTAGGTAAAGGAAGAAGAACTTAATGTGGAATTACATTTAAACATAGCATTGTTTGTCGAATTACCAAAGGAAGAAAAGGTCACAATGCAAAGACCTACTAAAGGAGGTTTGTCTCTTGGAGATTTAGGCCCATAAACTACAATAGGAGGTTGTGGATCTCGTGGAGGAGATCAGAAGCTTTATTTTGAGCTAAGTCCAAGTTCATGGATTTTTCTTCATCACATTATATCTGTTATTTTCCTTTTTTCTATTTTTCCCTTACAATGCTATAATTTGAGTTTGTGATCAAGTTATAAACTTTGGCATTTCATTTTATATTTTTTCATCTCAACGTTTTTAAAAAAGGATAGTTATTATTTTAAAATTTTATCTAAATATATCCATTTAAGAGAGTTCTATTTCATATCTTAGACCTGTTCTACTTATCTTTTTGTACATTTGATTTTCAACGTTATCACATTATAATTTATTTTAATAATAATTTTCATTCCTAACATAAAGATTGCCATTATTTGTAAGTATGCACAAATTTGACTTGTTAACTAAGATGAAATCTAAGATTTTTCTAAATTTAATCTTTATTATTGGTCTACTAGCTATGACTATTATGCAACTATTCTTGGTTTCAGTACTTATATGGAGACGCCCTAGGTGATAGTCTCTCAAAACATGTTTTCTAAAGGTGTTGCTCATGACCCTATTTCACGCATCAACAAAACCATCAACATAAGGTACTTACTTTCTTTTATTAATAATGATGCTAATATAGATATTTAATGTTAATAATAACTCCAAACTTCAATTTTAAAATGAAAAATAAAATAAAAATACTTGAGTAACCTTGTTGTTCCAAATGCTCTAGTAGTGTTGTATAATCATATTAACATAATTCAAAATAAAATAAATATAATCAAACATCTTTAATACCCATTAAAAAGTAATATTTTATGTTTTAAAAAGTAATTTTTAAAACCTAAATATTAAACAACCGTAGATAATAACACTTTAACAAAATAAGTAACAAACTAATAAACGGTTTTATTCACTTTATCAATGTAATAATCTCAATTAATTATCTTAACCTTAGAGTAAGAGAAAGTGGTTGCAATGAATCCGTATCTTCTAGATTAGTTAATTAAACGTACCTAAAACCAAGGCCTACGGTGTACAGAAATATGCAAAACAAATATAATTTTAAGTTATTTTTACCAAGAAATATGCGATGGCACGTGCATATTGCGATACAAATATTTATAAATAATAATAATAATAATCTTCACGTGGCTACTTGCGTTCCTCGGCCTCCACAAAAGGTGTTTAGTTTTAATAAATTGACGTAAGCAGTCATCCCATGATGAGGGTCTTAAATTCCTCGCCGAACCCCTCATTCAGGGGTTGACCGTCGACGAATTTTAAAATAACCTTAAACTCTGTGGTCCAGCAGATAAAAATTCATCAATAATCATATTTGCGTCTCGTCTTCATTCACTTTGTTTTTAGAAAAAGCATATTTTCCTTCCAATATAGTTAGATCTAGGCTGCACGTACCACATTTTAAATTTTGCAAAACAAATATATACGTACGTACACAGAATCCTTAAATGCAATTGTAAGCGAAACTTTATCGACTCACCTGAAGCGTTGCTCATTTCATGAACACATGTATAAAAGCAAAAAAAAAAATTACAAAATTAAGTTTCATGCTCTATTCAAGTACGAGTTTTGCTGTTTTAAAAATAAAAGTAACACCTTTTATCAGCCAAGAAAACAGTACAAAAAATTGGCTTCTGAAAATCAAAGAAAATCTATCAGCCATCCCTAACAAACACTATATACACCAAAATTGCTAGCCCCAGTGCAGTAGTGTCTGCGTCAAATAATGCATGAGATAATCGGTTATCATTGTTTCCTGGAAATAATTGGTCCATAGCGTGCCACAATCCATATATTGTCAGTAGACATTTGAGATGTTTCTGCACCAACATGAAACAAATTTGTAAAGTTTTTAATATAGATTTACAAATTACGAGGATATAAAAAAAATTTTAAAACCGTAAACTCAAGAGCAGCAGATCACCTTCATCACATGATATGGCTGAGCCAGTTGCATCCATTTGTGTGTCTCCTGCCGTTCCTGCACAGTTCATCGGAAAATCAAACACCATTTTCATCAGATTGTAAGATTCAAGAATTATTGCGGTAGAAATCAGACCTAAATTGCTAAAATCTATAGGACAAAACTTATATTAATTTAAAATTTATCGATGGAATTTAAATTTTTGTTGATTTTGACATTTTCATGAATTACGAACTGTGATATAAATTTTTAATTAGCAGCTTTCTGTGAAGAAGTAAAGAATAAGTAATAAACGTTGTGTTAAGGTAAAAAATTAATATTACACATCCAACTCAATTACAAATCGGTTGAACAGGAGACCAGCAGATTAATCTCAGATTTCATAATCACTGCCTTGAACTAGAAGCACTCACACTTTCAGGTTTCTCCTCCTCAAAAGGGGAGAGATCGTCTTCAAGAGGGGGAAGATCTGCAGGTACGCTTTTCGTCTTCGATTTCGATTTCCTTTTCCCAGCCATTTTCTCTGCACATTTATTTAAGAAAAGACATATTCAACACACTTCATCGTGATTCATTCAAAACCTAAACATTCCGCACAAAATGGATAAAAACTTTTGAAAATAATACACGCGGATTGTCATTCATTCAAAACCTAAAGATTCCGTGCAAACTGGATAAAATATTTTGAAAATAATTCATGCGGCAACAACAGCAAAGTTATTTTTCTCAAAAGGTAAAAAGGAAGCCATGTCAAAGTTCAAAGGTAAAAAGAACGTAAAGAAAAGATTGTTTCAAGATTAAAAGGAAAGTTAACGGTAAAAGCACGAAACCATTGTTTCAAGATTGAGATGAAAGCAACGTAAAAGCAATATTGCTGGCTACGAAATGACATAAAATGAAAGGACGTTAAGGTTTACGAGGTTAAATACAACTGGAGATATAAAACAATTGCTTAAAATTTAAGAATAGAATGGTAAAGCAACAGAAACAAGATTGCATGAGATTTAGGGACACAATAGCTGGAAAAAAGAATGCGAAAATTGACGAAACTAAGCACCTATCAAAAGTATCAGGAAAGGAAACATGAACAGACAAATCGAGAAATAAGATTGAAGATCGCACCTCAGATGTGTGTCTTGTCTCTCTGCAACCTTCAATCTTCGGCGGTGAGTTATTGAGAGCTGAGCTGCAAGTTACGCAGGAGCGGCGAGTTGGAAGGCACCACAAGGGGAAAAAGTCGCGTTTGATCTATGTGCGAGCACTACAGTTTATATGTGCTTGAGATGTGTATTTTTTTTCTCATTTTGTGTGTGTTTAATTTGAAAAATAAAGCCAAAAAAGTTTTCGCTTTCACAGGCCGGTTTCAAAATTAATTTTCATGTTTCCCTCTGCCAATTTAAAAGAGCCATACATACATACATAAATATATGCATGAAAGAATATTCTTCACTAATAAGACTATGCTATATGTAAGTTATTGCTTTAAAAACTTTGAAAGATTGTTAAAATTTTGATTGTGCATAGATAGGAAGATTATTAGTGTTTCTATGGACATGCATTTTAAAATGTGAACTAAAGAACAAAATTTAACATTGAGAAAAGTAACTCTTTCATGATGACAACATGGTAGAAAATTGAAAATTGAAGCCATAGGAATAGTAAAAATATTATTAACAACAATAAGAGGTAATTGGTTTGAAAGCAATAATTTTGATACTAAAGTAATTTAGTATCATATTGTTGGAGGTATTCCTAAAGAGTTAGGAATTTTAAGTAGTTTGATGCAATACTTTTAACAAATTTAGATGGTCATCATCATTCGCTTAATTTTATTAAGTTGTGTGATCTCTTATGATAGGAAAATTATTTAATAATGTGATTTGAAATGGTAGGTTGATGTTGTTGGTTTATAAATTAATGAATTAACAAATTTAGAATGTGATTTGAGGCATGACATTTCTATTGAATCTTGTTCCTAACATATAAAATGTAAATAAAATGGAAAAACTAAATATAAAAACATTGATTCATTAACAAATGAATCACATATGAAATTCTTGACACTATCACTAATAACAAGTTGAAATAGATTTTTAAAATGTAGAGAAACTATTCTAAGTTCATAATGAAATTATATTATAAAGAGATATAAATTACTAATTGTTGTATCAATATCCCATGAATTGTCATCAATTGTTATATAGATTTTTTAGTATTAAAGGTATAATGCAATTTCTATATAATGTTCCATTAAGGATTTGGAATAAGCTAAGGATGATGATAATATATTGTATTTATTCTTTATTATTTTTATTTTAAAAATTATTTTCTAGTTTCCTATGGGATCTTCCATGATATATAGAGTGTGATGCATTTATTTTGTTTATTTAAAACTTTCTTAAATATGTGTAATAATATAACATTGTCTCAACTTAACCGTTAGAATCAAACTTGTAACTTCTACAATCATAAGTCACATTGTCTAACCAAGCCACATGTGTTTGTTTATTAGGTTGCCTTTTACAAATACCTCTTAATGAGTAGTAAATTAGTCAACTATGTCAACACATCAACATCAATGTAGGGTCTACTACATTAATACATTAGTGTTGACTCAATGGTAATAAATGCCTATATACCTACACCACAACCACATTTATGACACTATTTGATTAGTACTCTTAGTTAAACTCTTGTAGTTTTTCTCCATAATAGTTAGAACAATTAGTGAATGCCCACAACATGGTTTGATGTAATTATTCGAAGTCTTTATTCAATGGTATTATACCTAGACACATTATGTAAATGGCAACAAAGATTGAAATTATTTCGTTTCATTGTAGCACTTTGACTTAGCTTAAATTCACTTTTAATGTAATTTATTTCTAATGCAAATTAGCTTAATGTTTACTTTCCTATAGTCTTAGCTAATTATTTGCATTTTATCATACATTAATTACACATAATGAGTATAATCAATGTAAGCATACACTTATTAACATTTGGTAATTAGAATAGTGTGCCATTTGATATGCCCAACTATGGATGCTTAGTAATCCAACAATGCTAGAAAAAGTTCAAGACATGTAAGGCAAGTTGTGATCAGATGCTCATTGCATAAGCTAAATTAGATTTACTTCCATCACTTGCATTAATCTAGATTAAATTATAATATTTTAATAATATTTTAGTAGTGATCCACTAATGAATAGCAAAGCAATCTTATGATCATCCATATAAATCATAAGTGTTCAAGCGTGATCTAGTTAAATTTTGTGAACTAGGTCTAGTTGGACACCTTAGATAGTAAAGCACTAAGTTGATAATCATTATCTTTCCAATAAAACTTGTGTGAGCTTGAGTTATATGGTTAAGTATGATTAAGGCACATAGTTAGATTTTATTATTACTAAAATATTTTAAAACCAAAATATTAAAATATTAACTTGATTAATCTAACTGCAGAAAAGAGATCTTATCTAGCCTAAGCATAGAGCATTCATTCTTGATTTGCCATACATATCCTAAATATGTACTAACACTATTGGATTACCAAGTATTTCACTACTGGGCATACCAAGTGATCAACTACTAGGATTACCAAGCATTAGAACATTTATGCTCAAAATCAAGCATACTCATGGAAATTAACTAAGTGGAATGGAATAAAATATTTAACTAATTACATAAAAAGTAAAGGAACATTAAAATAGATTGCAAGAAAGTAAATTAAAGTGTTAGGCAAAGTCTTGCAATGAACAAAACAAATCTTGATTTCATTTCCATCATGCAAGTATGTCTAGGTACAACAGATACTCAAATAAAACTTTATATGTTCTCTTCAATTTACACTATGGGCACTTGATGGAAAAAATATTCTAACTTTTATAGTAGAAAATTGCAAGAGTCTAACTACACAATGACCAAAATGTACCATAAATGTGGTGGGTACATACAATTATATAGACATTTATGATGCTTCCATCAATGTTGATTTTTTGAAAAAGCAAGGAGTATATTAACACTAATGCATTAATGAGAATAAGTAAAACAATGTTCATCATACCCTGATGATTGACTAAAAGCTCATCCTCAAGTTTAAAAAATTGGGATATAATAGTTTACAAAATTGGAGAAGTATGAGATTAACTATGTATTAAAAGATTTGAGTTTTACATTAGAAAAACTCATTCAAGTGATTACAATTTGATTCTTTCACAAAATTGGACACATTACAATAATTGGCTTAAGCCAACATGTATAAAATTGTTCTAAGGCATATGCCTCAAGTAGTGCTAGAAGGTGATGGTTCTTGTGGCCCCTATGATGGCTCCTCATGTCTTGGATATGGTTGGGGCTATCCTATTGTTGCTTCTAACATCTAAAATGAATCAAGAAATGCTTTCATCTTTTCTTTGTAACTTATAAGATTACTAATTATCTAGGTGGCATCACTTAGATTTATTAGTGTTAGTACATCCCATGAGCAAGGCAAAGGAAGGTACATTTCCTTGGAATTGATGAACTAAGTAGCAAATTATTTGCAGTCCACATCAAACTCCCTAACTTTATTCTTAAGCTCTTACTGATCTACTATTCTATTGTCCAAGTTCTATGAAATCGATCACTAATCTTTAGATTTAGCCTTAAGAACTTGAAGCAAGTTCACTCCAATAATTAAATCACCTTCAATGCATTAAATCCAGATATCATGGAAAGACAAAACTATTTGGTAAAAAAGAAGAAAACTAGGTTCTTCAATTAATTTATTAGAAGATTACAATATGGTTCACACAACCCACAATATCCAAAACTTGTCACATTCAACTGATATTGTAGAGGATGAGGCTCTACAACCACTCAATGGTTGTTCTTAATTCAAGACATAACCAATAGAAATATCTTCCATAACCTATGAGTAAGATCTCAACTCACAAGTAATATACACGAGAACAAAACACAGACCAACACATCATAAGTTGATCTTGGAGCTGCAATAACCTATTGCACTCATCGAATTTGCTTACAAGTTCTCTCTCCTTGCATACAAGCTCTCCTCCCTCTCTCATGGATGGATAATACATAATTATAGAGATCCAAAACCCTAAGAAGATTTCTATTTACCTTTCTAGATATGTTCCATAAGGATTTGGAGNATTTCTATTTACCTTTCTAGATATGTTCCATAAGGATTTGGAGTCTTTCGGTTGTTTGCCAATCGAAATACCATATTAAAGCTTTTTTCCTTATCATCTTAGAAATCTTTGGATTTGCTGGGATGTCTATTGTGAATGCCATACTTTTGGGTGAGACATCTACTATTTTTAATAAACATCTATCTAATTCATAGACATCTATAATTCTAGGTATATGTCTATCCTATAGGTGCCAAAAAAATGTTTGTTTTGATATCTAGAAACTTTGGATGCCTCGAAACAAGTGCCCATAGGTCCTAGAACCTTATAAAGTCATCAAAATGAGCCAAAAATGGCTCCAAACATGCCAAAGTAGCCAAGAATCATCATCATAAAAAGTCAACACAAGAAGACACACAAAAATAAGACACAATCATCAAAGTCTTTTCCAAGTGTGAAACTTGCCAAAAAAAAAAAAAACTTGTAGGACAAGCACAAAGGAATTGGAAGAGATGTTCCTACACCAAAACCTTAAGTTCCATGATTGGGATTTCTAACTTGTACTTTATCTCTTTATGAAGCTTGAACTCACCTTTATACAACAAGTAAGAGCTAGCTACCTATTTCTCCAATTCTAAAGAAGATGTCTGATTAGTGAGCATCACCAAATTTGTGTATTGGTGACTAGCAAATGCCATGTACTATATCTTCTTCTTAATCTGCAACTTCTTCATGTAGATTTCAATTTGATTATAAGCATTTAGTCCATTGAAGATTTACTTTTATGCATCATATCATTGTTGGAGTTGCTAAAGGGCACAATTAATTTTAGCCTTAGCAAACTAGATCTACTTTTCATTTGGTTCTTTTATCATGCTAACTTGGTTCCTATAGTTATTTTTGAATTTTTCATATTTTAGGACTTCATTCTTCTAGAAAGTGATTTCAATGGCTAACTTCTAGATAATATCATGCATCTTCCCCATCAAGAGATTCCTATTCTCAACCACCAATCTCCTCACATCCTAGTTCACCTAAACTAATTACTCCTGCTAGTGCTTAAGGTAGTCTTCTAATTTTTGTTTTTGTTTTTCTATATTTTATTCTTCTTTTTATATTGCTCTCATAACACACCATTATTATTTCAAAATATTTTATAGGGAGATTTACTTTTCTTATAATTGATAGTAACATTAATAGTAACATTATGGAAATGTAAGATTATTGATTTCTTCATAATAATAATAACTCTTCATAATTATTTGCAATTATAAGTATCATAATTCTTGCATATTAAGTTGCTTACAAATCCTCTTACGATGAACAGAGTTGCATTGTACTGATTCCATAACTTAGTATTAATTCTAGTTCAAATAATTCATAAACATCATCTTTGGGCTTGTTGCATCTTCAAGTCTACTTATGCTAAATTCATAAGCACTTCTTATGCTTTAGTGATATTTCTTTTCCTCTAATAGTACATATTATTTTAAATTGTATCTTCTCCTTCATTTTAAGATAATAATGCACTTACAATTGTTATTCAAAACTTTTTGTATTACAAACTTTTTGTTCTATCTTATGATGGTTACACCTTTTGTACTTCACCAAGTTCTTACTGGACTTAGCTTCATGTTGGTTACTATACTTCATTTAGTTTTCTTCCACTTAACTTCTTTCTTAACTCTACTTAACCACTCTTGACATAGCTTCACTAGACTTTAAAAAATATTTCTTTGAAATTCTTTTTTTTCTTAAATTGTAACCTTTTAAATGGCCTTTAATTCTTTTTTAAGAAACTAGGCTAGGCTATGTATGACATAACTTGGACATCCTCCTTTTAAAAAATTTGATTTGATACTATAATAATTTCTCTTATCTCCTACAACACTTGCTTCTTAGCTTCAAGAAACTTCTTGAATCCTTTGGGTGCAATGCTTGGGTATTCATTATGGGTCTTGTGCTTCACAACATCTTCTCATATTATTACATGCTCCTACCCACTCCTTCGATGTAGTACATTTCTCCTTCATAATTCTATGAATTATTGTGATTTACAAACTTTTATTTATTATGAATATTATTGTGGATATTATTCCAATATTACTTCTTTATCTCAATAGTTATTACATACTCTAACTTTATTCTTCATTATTCCTCTTATTTCTATCTTGTTCATTTTTGTTTCCATATGTTATGAAGAAAGCACTTATATTCTCTTATACTTTGTAAGGAGTTATGAATTCTTAGAGAATCATCATGACATTTCATAATTATTTTTTAGATTAAGTTAATAAAGTAATTATTTCACCTTAATTTCGGATTATGCTCTAACAAAGACTTCGTCCCTCATTTGCTCTAGTTGAATGATTAGTAGATTAGATAAAAGGGTTCTATGTTTCACAACTTTAGCCACCAAATATTATTTATGGTTGTTAGCTTCTTGTAGTTATGCTTCAATGACTAGAAGCTTGTCCCATTTTTCTAGCAATATAGATTGACTTGCAAAAATTTCTTTCAAGATATTTAAGATCTTCAAAACTGGTTACTTGAGTCCAAGCAATCTTTCTAGTACTTACTCATGTTATGTTGTGGTGATTTTCCATAATCCAATTCTTGTATACATTTGAATGTCTATCATGGTAGCAATATTAGACACAGGTGTTGTAAGAATTTTTAGTGATTCTTTGATTGGTTCACCACTGCCTCAACTACTTTCTCTTAGCCTCTATGTTACATAATGACTATAGTGGCATCTTCCCCTTCTTCTAATAGTACTAAGAAGGTTGCAGCATTACCCAAAATTTTTGGCACTTGTTCCATAGGTAGGAATACTAAGACTTCTTTAGTAGTAGGATTAGCATGAACAATGACCTAAC
Organism: Gnetum montanum; assembly: GCA_015680685.1. Lineage (NCBI taxonomy): Eukaryota > Viridiplantae > Streptophyta > Gnetopsida > Gnetales > Gnetaceae > Gnetum > Gnetum montanum. The sequence goes on from MNCI01001543.1 coordinate 263,156, forward strand.
TTCTTTTTACTAAGAAAAGATTAGCTAAATTTTCCTATAGCTAGCTCATCGCCCTTGCATCTCATTCAACTGGCTCATGGTGAGGTGATAATCTAAAGCTTCACTATCAAGCACTTNAGCTCATGGTGAGGTGATAATCTAAAGCTTCACTATCAAGCACTTCTTGCTACTCTTTTAGTTATCTCAGGTGGTCCTTTGTGCCTTTGGTATCCTTTACTAGTGGTGGTGGTGGGAATTCTTTCTCTTAAAGCCATAGAGGTAGCTTCTCCTTCATCATCCCCTACAAAGATGTTCTGGTGGCCTTGCAAAAAATGTTATTGGAATATTACACTATTTTCCCCCTGGCAAAGATTTTTGATGAGGCATAGGAATGGGAGTACCTTCTTGCCTTTTTCATTTTTTTTCAAATCTCTTTTCTATATCTAAGAAAAACAGTCCAAGGAGGTTGACAAAAAGATTTTCACTAAACATGGCATAGGCCTTGATAGGGAAGGATGTAACCTTTCTTAGATGTATTATGAGATTGACATGGTAAACCAAAATCTTGAAGTAAATCCTTTCTACCTTGGTGAGTACACTATACTCCTTGCGATCTACTTCATAATATATATATCCCCATTCCTTTTTACTTTTACCATAAAATTGATTAAATACCTCTATGTGCTTTTGCCCCATGTTCGAAAGCCCTAAGGCCCCTGCAATGACCTCGATTGAGTAGGTAACAGTCATATCATTAATCTTCACTATAGCATCTCCTTGGAAATTTCTTCAAAATAGATATGTCTCACTAAGGTACCAATCTCCACTAGTGAAATTGATAGATGAAAGTAGTAAATTATGGAGTTGGTCTCTCATCTCTTATGGTGTGAACTCCAAACATGACCCGAAGTTTAGTTCTTGGAGAACCAAACTTTAAATTTCTTGCTTTGAATCTTTTCTAATAAGGCTTTCATGAAAGTGACCTCCAAGTTTGGCCTTGCTCTAGGCACATCATCTTACCTAGAAATTCTCATCTTACCAATGGGAATCTAGCAAACATATTCCACTTTTGGTTCTTCTTATAGAGCTCTTGTTACATGCATGACCTTTGGTACCTATTCTAGTTGCTACAATTTCTTTTTTCTTGTCCTCATTCACCTCTTAAGTGCTTTTCCCTCCTCTGTGAGGGTTTTTATACTTGTAAATCTCATTTTGGTGTCATTTATAATCACATGGATGATTGTTAATCA